>ML306416.1:0-117168 GCA_005239505.1 Nicotiana paniculata | reverse complement strand
GCACAAAGAGATTGAAGTGTATGTTGATGATGTGATCATTAAGTCCAGAACACAAGATCACCATGTGCAAGAATTGAAAAAGTTCTTTGAAAGGCTACGAAGGTACAATCTCAAACTTAATCCAGCCAAATGTGCATTTGTAGTTCCTTCTAGGAAGCTTTTGGGTTTTATAGTTAGTCGAAGGGGCTTGAGTTGGATCCCTCAAAGATAAAGACCATTCGAGAGCTTCCTTCCCCAAAGAATAAAAAAGAAGTCATGAGTTTACTCGGGAGGTTGAACTACATCAGCAGGTTCATTGCGCAGCTTACAACCACATGTGAGCCTATTTTCAAGTTGTTGAAAAAGAACGCCGCTATCAAGTGGACAGATGAGTGCCAAGAAGCTTTCGATAAGATCAAAGAATATTTGTCAAATCCCCCTATTTTGGTTCCACCGGAACCTGGTAGGCCTCTATTTTTATATTTGTCAGTAATGGATAGTTCTTTTGGTTTTGTTCTAGGTCAACATGATGCCACAGGCAAAAAGGAACAAGCAATCTATTATTTGAGCAAAAAGTTCACCACTTATGAGGCCAAATACACTCTTTTGGAAAGAACATGTTGTGCCTTAACCTGGGTCGCTCAGAAGCTTAGGAATTATCTTTTGGCCTATACGACTTACCTCATATCCTGAATGGATACCCTGAAATACATCTTTCAGAAGCCGATGCCAACTAGTAGATTGGCAAAATGGAAAATCCTGCTCACAGAATTTGATATTGTTTATGTCACTCGTATTGACATGAAGGCGCAAGCTTTGGTTGATCATCTGGCAGAAAACCCGGTTGATGATGAGTATGAATCTTTGAATACATATTTCCCAGATGAAGAGGTTAATTTAATTGAAGAAGTAGTCCAAGATGAAAGTCAAACATGGAAACTATACTTTGATGGGGATGTCAACATCAAAGGCGTAGGGATTGGAGCAATTCTTATATCACCTACTGGGAAACATTACCCAGCTACGGCGTGACTTCGTTTCTACTGTACAAACAACACGGCAGAATATGAAGCTTGCATCATAGGTCTGAATTTGGCAATAAATCTAAATGTGCATGAACTGTTGGTGATGGGAGACTCAGATTTGCTTATTCGGCAGGCTCAAGGTGATTGGGAAACTCGAGATATCAAGCTCATTCCATATAGACAATGTGTGGAAAATCTTAGCAAAAGGTTCAAGTCTATCGAGTTCAGGTACATTCCCAGGTTTCACAATGAATTGGCTGATGCCTTAGCCACCCTGGCCTCAATGCTTCCATATCCGGGTAATACTCACATTGACCCATTGAAAATTCAAATTCGGGATAAACATGGTTATTGAAATAAAATTGAAGCAGAAACAGATGGTGAACCATGGTACGTGATATTAAACAGTATCTGAAAATAAGAGAACATTCGGTACATGCTAATAGGGATCAAAAGAGAACTATTAGGCGACTCTCTAATGGTTTCTTTTTGAGTGGGGAAATCCTATACAAAAGAACTCCGGATTTGAATTTGTTGAGATGTGTGGATGCCAAAGAAGCTGAAATCATTATGAATGAGGTGCATTCGGGAGTTTGTGGTCCGCACATGAATGGGTATGTTCTAGCAAAGAAAATCCTTCGAGCAGGATATTATTGGCTTACTATGGAGCGAGATTGCTTTCGTTTTGTTCGCAAGTGCCACCAGTGCCAGATTCACAGCGATTTGATTCACTCGCCTCCTTCAGAATTATATCCTATGTCGGCTCCTTGGCCCTTTGTTGCTTGGGGAATGGACGTCATCGGCCCAATCGAGCCAAAAGCTTCAAATGGGCACAGATTCATCTTGGTTGCAATTGATTACTTCACCAAATGGGTGGAAGCTATTACATTGAAGGCAGTCACCAAGAAAGCAGTGGTAGACTTCGTTCATTCCAACATCATCTGTCATTTTGGTATTCCAAAAATCATTATCATAGATAATGATGCTAATCTGAATAGTCATCTGATGAAGGAGGTATGCGAACAATTTAAAATGGAGCATCGCAATTCTACTCCTTACCGGCCCAAAGCTAATGGAGCTGTTGAAGCTGCAAACAAGAACATCAAGAAGATTCTTAGGAAGATGGTCCAAGGGTCTAGACAATGGCACGAGAAATTGCCCTTTGCTCTTTTGGGATACCAGACAACTGCCCGTACATCAATTGGCGCAACGTCCTACTTGTTGGTTTATGGCACTGAAGTAGTCATACCTGCGGAAGTTGAGATTCCCTCTCTCCGAATCATTGTCGAAGCAGGAATTGAGGACACTGAATGGGTCAAGTCCCGACTGGAACAGTTAAGTTTAATTGATGAAAAGCGTTTGGCAGCAGTTTGTTTTGGTCAGTTATACCAACAAAGAATGGCACGCGCTTACAATAAGAAAGTGCGCCCAAGACAGTTTGAGGTAGGACAACTTGTCTTGAAACGTATCTTTCCACACCAGGAAGAAGCAAAAGGAAAGTTCGCCCCGAATTGGAAAGATCCTTACCTCGTCAAGAAAATATTATCAAAAGGAGCTCTACACTTGGTAGATATAAAAGGAAAGATGACAGACATATCTGTCAACGCGGATGCGGTCAAGAGATACTATGTCTGACATGACTCTGTTGGGGCATTTTTATACTTAGCAATCTTAGGTTGGGATGATGAAAGTCTATCATTCTCTCTACCCAAACACTGTTTAACCCTAGTTAGCCCTTTGAAGCCTTGTTTATATTTCTTTGTTTTCCCCTCTTTTGGAACCAATGTACTTTTAAAAAAATAAAAAAAATAAAAATCATCAAAACAAGTTTATATTAGTTGAACTACATCCGACCTGATTCCGAAAGGATACGTAGGCAGCCTCACTCTGGGGTTCAGTCACACCAAAACAAAAATCCACATTTCCCAGTATTCAAAGAAACTAGGGCATGATTTTTTATTTTTTTTACAGTTTTCCGTCACAATGGTTCCAAAAGTTGTAATTAAGATGAATAGTTATTTTTACCTTTCCCTTTTAAGACCTTCTGATCAACTTTTGAGAATGCTAAGTTGGTATATTACGGTGATGCCTCGGCCATTGTAAAGAGAGAAAAATAAAATGAGAGATTCTTATTGGTGAAAACCTTCACGGGCACTATAAGGCGATAGTGAGTCGGGAGAAAGAAAAATGAGAGAGGTCAATTGGTGAAAACCCACAAAGGGCATCGTTGATCGATTTAGGCCTTCATATATCCCGGCACAAGCATGGTTAAAACAAATAACTAAGTTTCAAAGTGAAGTTTACAACAAATTTTGAGAATTAGACAGTTCAGACGGATCGGGCATCCCGTCCAAAGTGCATGTCATGTTACTTGAAGTCAGCATATTCCTCCAGATAAGTCCTTTTTATTTTTTATTTTTCTTCTCTGAAAGGTATACTTCTTGATTAAGTTGTAATACCTATTAGTTTACCTTCTTGTTTTCTTTCGTACCATTCTTTTGAATCCCTTTCAGTCTAATTTCATCAAAGCAAAGAAAAGAAAATGACGCAAAATTGGTTACAATTTTCCAGTTATATGAAGCTAAACTTTCTGGGCATGAACATTATGGGCAATGGCATAAAGCCATCTTTGAGCTTCCCTGAAGACTAAAAGTCTTGAAGGACTAAACAATGTGTCAAGGGTCAACGAAAGCTACTCAGTTAAAAGTTGTTCTGGGAGCAAGGTTGTTTGCACCATAAACACAAATGGTGATAGGCGCAAGATAGTCAGGTTTTGAAAAGATCTCCGGAAAGTAATGACAGAATCTCCCGGCAATTTGTATGACCATCGATGGAGTCAGTTTTTCTAACAAGTGTAATGGACACAAGTTCAAATCGCCCAAGAGATCAAGGCCACAAACTGACCACCATTTTAAAAACTAATGAATCTTTCTTTGTTCAGAACAGGAACACAACAATTTTAGGAAACAACTCGTGAAAAGACGAACACCACCAAGTGAAGTTCTCAAATCCTTAGTTTCTTCTAATATACATGTAATCATGTTATTCTTAGTTTCATTATAGGGAATCAATGCGCTATCTTCAACACAGGGTACCACATTCCCTGGTCGCATTACTTATTGCCAACACAGGGTACTACATTTTCTGGCTGCATCTTATTGCCAACACATAGTACTACATCCCCTGGCCGCATTTATTTTCTGCCTACATAGGGTACGACATTCCCTAGTAGCATATAAGAGAGCCAAGAGCCTCATTTCATTGCCAATAACAGGGTACTACATCCCCTGGTCAAATTACTTTTTGACTACATAGGGTACGACATTCCCTAGTAGAATCTCAGTGAGCCACGAGCCTCGTCTTATAGCAAACACAGGGTACTACATCCCCTGGTTGCATTTTATTGCCAACATAGGGCACGACATTCCCCAGTAGCATCTCAGAGTGCCACGAGCCTCATTTTATTGCCAACACAGGGTACTACATCCCCTGGTTGCATTAATTTTTTTCCAACATAGGGCATGACATTTCCTAGTAGCATTTCAAAGCGCCACGAGTGTCATTTTGTTGCAAACATAGGGTACGATATTCCCAGTAGCATCTCAGAGAGCCACGAGCCTCATCTCATTTCCAAACATAGGGTACTACATCCCCTGTTTGTATTCTTCTGCCAACATAGGGTACGACATTCCCTAGTAGCATCCTAGAGAACCACGAGCCTCATCTTATCATCAATACAAGTACTACATCCTCTGGTTTCCTTCATTCTTGTTAACATTGGGTACGACATCCCGTATTATTTATTAAAAAAATGTGTGTTTTTCAATTATTTATTATGCAATAGCAAAGATAGCTTAATGTGTTTACAATAACTCACAAAAATTTCCTAGTGCAAACTGGGGCAGAAATTTTTTGTTCGTTTTGTTTGTTTGTGATGGCTTGTAGGTTTTTCTGCAAAGCACGAATTGGATGTGCAAAAAATAAGATTCCAGCTCTTGCCGAAGAAAATGGAATGTTTGATCTCAATACCAGCCGCAACCAACTTTGATATAATGTACGCGGAGACATAGAGTATCAAAATCCATCTTCTCATCATCTGACCAAGAAACAAGTCTGTGAGAATATTTCATAGTCTGTTATATCGGAGAGCATCAAGTTTCACTCTAAAGTCAATGAAGGAAGCAAGTCAAGATCAATCAAGACAAGGCTCCAGATGGCATTTAGATAGGAATTTTGTAACTCTTAGATTTCAAGAGTATGTAATTTTCTTTTCATGTAGATGTAATAGTAGGAACCCGGGATCGGAACCTCGACGGAACTTCACTCGGCACTCCCTCTAAGAATACTCCATCACTCTTCTTTCACTTGAAATACACGTGACCTGATTCCCTTATAACCCGGGATATGTAGGATGCCTAAAATCGAGGCTCGGTCGTATCATTTTCTTTTATTTTCCTTTCCTTTTCAAATAATAGTTAGGTAAAAAATTAGTCACCATGTTCATTTTTCTTTACCTGAAAACTCTTCATGTTTCCAAGCAAAGAGGGGCATGTTGTGAACAACTAATTTTTGACCACACCTAAATAATATACTAATTTAATGTAAATAATTCTTTAGGTCTAATCTTAATATATATATATATATATATATATACACACACACACACACACTTATAGAACATATTTTTATTTCTATTTGTAAAGAGAAAATGAAAATTTACAAAAAAATATATGACTTTTTTTAATTAGAATTTAGTAATTAAGCTATAGAATCTTTATTAGTATCATTTAAAGTATATGTAAATATTTAATTTTCCTATAATATAAGAAATTTTTTGTTAATCTTCTTATCTTTATTATTTAATTTATCTTTTAAAAAAAAAGAACTTTAATAGATAAAGTTTTTTTTTTAAATCTGATTTTTTTTATTATTATTTTTTTTTAATCTTTTTTACTAAACTCATTATCCCCACTTTTCTAGCCTAACTTCCCACTCTTCACATTACACACATCCACCTCTCACATCCCAACACCCCATTACACCATATTCCCCTTAAAGACCTCACTTCTCACTCACAAACACACACGCCACAATACACACACACTAAATTATATCCTCCACTCGAAATGGGAGAACAACAAGAAACTACCAATTGTTTTACTTATAAAAAATAAAAGAACGAGATAGAGGAAGGATCAGACAGAAAAATAGAGAAACAAAAGGTTGCGCACCCCTCCATCTTCATCTTCTCCAAAAAAAAATGCATCCCCCTCCCATGCGCCGTTCCAGCCCCCTAAAAGCATGTCTTCTTCTCCTCCGTTCTTCTTTCTCCTTATAACACAGAGAAGCAGTCGACAAACCCTGATACCAGCCGCTAGCCCTCAACCAACGACCACTTCTCTTCTTCTTCTGCTGCCCAAAATCCGCCTCCAACCATCTACCACGAGCAGCCATCCTCTGAATTTCTCCTCTCTGAAGAAAACAACCTTAAAACTCTCTGGTCTCTCTTGAAATAGGGTTGGTCGCCTCTCGTGCCTGAGCTTCCCTCATCGACGAGCTCCAAGACTGGAACTAGCCTTTGTCTCACTCTTCATCTCCAAACCCTCTCTCTGTTGTGGAGAGACATGGCTATTGCTTAGGTCATTGCCGCCGAAGCTGACCACCGTCCAGGAGGCGATTTCCACTGCTCCTCTCTCTCTTTGAAAAATAGATCTGAACCCCTCTTTTGAAGAAACTTTCATTTCTCTAAAAAGAGCAACACATATCTTCTTTTGAGCCTGGACAGAAAAAGAGAGCCTTAGCAGCTGGACAAACTTAGGATTTGAAATATGAAAAATACAAGAAAATTGTAAAGAAACATCATAGAAAGAGGTTTCAAAGTTGCTGCATTTTTCGACTGCACTTTTATACAAGTTCTGGTTCCCCAATCTGATTTTCAACTGGCTGTTAAAGCTCGAACCTGTGATTTGTTGTTTGCTAATTTCTGTTGGAATTGGACTGTTCAGTTTCCTATATTTTCATCTCGCCTGATTTGGCATTCTCCTTAATATTCTGCATTAGGTAGTCCTTTAAATCCCTCACTTAGTGTGTGCTTAAATTTGTTGTATATGTATGCGCTGAAAATTCCATGAAAATGTTTGCTAATTATTGTTTGTTGAAGTACTGATTTCATTTGTCTACTGTTACATCATATGAATTCATACGTATAATTCTCATGTCTCTAATGCAAATTCACTCGTGATTCTGTTTGGTTTCATTAGATACATGTTGTTCTGTTTAGGGGATCCGCCGACTGATATTTGAATTTGCTATCTAGTTCTTTAATATTAGAGTTAGCATGAAATATTGAATATAGAGAAACTCTGAGCTATAAGGGAAATTGTGATTTCGACACTACGAGCTTTAAGTTGAGTCTGCAAGGATTTGTTTTATGAGTTTCATCTAGATCATTTAGAGAGTCGATTAATTCTTAAAGTTTGAATCCAAACACAGTGGTATGAAGACGAGTGTATGCAAAAAATAGAAGGAACTTTGAGCTGGAGAGATATTTCTTGGAAATAATGGTTACTGTAATGTTCATGATGGGCATTGGCTGTATTAATTTTTGAACACTTCTTTAAAGATAAGCAAACTGGATTTGTGCACTCATTTTGATGTTGTTTTCATTCTTGTATATCAATGAGACTCTCGCACGTAACTTCAAAGCTAAAATAACTATGAACATTGTAGCTTGCTTTAGGCGCAATTTAATTTATTATCATGATTATGTACACGTACGCGTGACATAATTTAAGCGCCGATTTTCAAATAAATTTAAGGTACTACGCTTAGAATTTTAATAATCAAAATATACGTTCGTGTAACTTTGAATAACTCTTCTAGTAACTAAAATATACCTTTTTTCTCAAAAGTGTGTATACGTTTACGTAATAAAAATAAAAGATCAAAATGAACACTCGTAGAGATATTTTTAGGATTGAATTTCTAAATTATCGAAATTTTGTACATGTTCGCGTGACGCGATTTCGATTTCTTTTTACAACCAAAACAAAAAAAAACTCGCGCTTGCGCGATTCTATTTTTCCAAATGAATTAAATGTCGTGAATTATGTATACTCCACGTGACATGATTTTTGACACACACAATTTTCATGGGTTTACGCATACGTAACCCGCCTTAAGATAACTCTTTAAATAAAATAGAATAATAAAAGCGTTAAAAAAATAAAAATGCATTTAGGTGCTAAAATCAGTAATTAAACACTTTAGGTCAAGTTTAATCATTAAGCGGCCGTGCTAGAACCACGGAACTCGGGAGTGCCTAACACCTTCTCCCGAGTTAACAGAATTCCTTACCCGGATTTCTGGTTCGCAAACAATTTAAACAGAGTCAAAATTCCTCGGTTTGGAATTTTTTAATAAATAAATGGTGTCCCAGAACACCGTAAAAAGAAAATCCGGGTGGCGACTCTGAAAACGACTAAAATAAATCCCAAAATCGAATAATGTCACTTAAAGTGGAAAACTCCCTTATTACCCTTACCGGGATGAAAAAAGGAGGTGTGACAATCTACAGACTTATGAATGGGGGAATGTGAAACATCTTCAAAGGTAGAGGGCTCAACCACATACACGGAAGGCAAGGTCATGGGTGTAAACTCATCATTTGAAACCACCCGCCTTCTCTCTGGCCTGTGTACGAAAGCACCCTCTTCTTCTTCTTCTTCTACGGAATGAGACTCACCAATCTTCTTCTTCGAGGAAGAAGAACCAACAATAATCTCTTGGGCCTGAGCCAAATACATCTTCGGGATAGATGAAGCAGATACCCCACGAGCAGAGAACCCTATCAAAAGGGAAAAAGTTAAGCGACAATGAAAGAAGAGACTCGAGTAAGGAAAGAAGCAAGATTAAAAGCTTCACTTACCGTGGGTCTTTACATGCCAACCATACCTCCCAGCGAGGTACTTCCAAGATCTCTCTTCTAAAGGAGCAACGGACAACAATTTTTCTACCCAATCACGGATACCGGAGACATTCTCAACAGTATCCATGATTGCTGAGAGAAGAAAAAACAAATACGGTGTTAGTAAAACATCTCAAGTCAGAACGAGGAAAAGTAAATAGATGTGAGCTAAAGCATACTCACGTGCACGATTCCACTTCTCAGGGAAGGGAAGATTTTCTTCACCCAATAAACCAACAGTGGGTACAACAACATACCGGAGGTACCAACCCCTATATTTATCATCTCCAGGGGTTACCAGCACTCTTTTGCTCCAAGCAGTCAGAGTAAAAATCCCTTCACGAAACAAGGTAGGAGAGTAGAGATGAATAAGATGGTTGAAAGTAAAAGGAACCGAGGCTAAAGAAGCTAAACTCCTAAGACATGTGACAACTCGCCACACAAGCGGACCAAATTGTCCTAAGCAAATATTGAAGAAACGGCATAATTCAATTATGATTGGGTCAATGGGAGGTCTAAACCCTAGAGTAAAATGGTACGTATAAACAAAAGAATATCCCGTCTTGTAAGATGTTATTCTTTGATTACTATTCGGAATGTAGACAGGGAAATCATGCCTCCAAAAACACTCCCTACGAACAAGGGAAATCTGACCCTCGGTTATAAGGGTTGGATACCTTTCGACACTCTCAAGGGAAGAAGATTGGTCTACAAGAACTTGATTATCTCTAGCAAGGACAAACTCAGCAGGAAATTTTTTATCAACTCCAGGTTCACAAAGGCGTTCACCTCAACCTCTAGACAAAGACCGAGAAGCCCTAAACCTCGGAAAAACTAGAGACATAGCAGAAAGAGGGGGAACTATCTGAGAAGAAGAGGAGCCTCTCGAAGGAGTGGATCCTATACTCCTAAGTCTACCACCTCTCCGACTCCTAGTCGGAGCAGAAGATGGCGTTAAATTTTCAATATCTATTACTCCCTGAGGTTAATTTGAAGAAGACATGTTTACAAAGGCAATAAGAAAGTTCTTTACGAAAGACAAAGTTAGAGAGTGTTTCGTGGAAGAAAAGAAAAGAAGAAAGGTATTTATACTTGAGGACAACCGTCAAACATGGAAAAAAAGAAAAATAATGATGAAAAGTCATAATTGAGGATGTCACTTCGAGACTGACACAGCCGCAAAAAACCCTAAAAGGTTCCGAGTAAGTGCAGAACCAATGCGAGAATGACACGTGGTATGAGCATTAAATGGAAGTGACGAACGACGCCTATGGTTCAGAGAAGGATACAATGTTTCGAGGTAAAGCAGCGGCAAAATATTCCCGCCATAAATGATTATCCACTTACCATATATTAATCGATAAATATATGGTACGTGGGGGGGACTATCTATATTGGTAAAAAAGAGAGTTTCACACGTAAGCCTGCTCTTGACAACTCAGACAGTTATGTGGACACAGGAGAACGCGACAACTGGATGTGGTTCTTTGAAGAGGTACGGTACAAAGAGGCACGATTCAATAAACCCTCGAGCTCATCAGTCACGGGAAACTCAACCTGATCAAGACAGTGAAGATACACGGTCAAAATGAATCTGGACAAAGCTACAGGCAGATTCATGAACCCACAATTGATTACTCGTACGTTATGTAACCGTACCCCAATTACCGTTATCCTTTGTAACGCCCCATTAATGTCATAATTAGTCATTTATGGGCAATCATAGCAAGAGTGGTGCGTTATATCAAAGAATATCCTATATAAGGGAGGGGAATACAGCTTGTAAAGACATCTGATTCTCAAATACAATCTACTTAGCTTTTATATATTTCTGCAATATTGTCTATTACTCGTTTTTCTCTATTTCTTTGATTATCAGTAACCCGTGTTCATCCTAGAAATAGCTTTAGTCAAAGGATCTAATTTTTTGGTTAAACAGCTATTCCCACTCTCGGAATCCTAAACGTACATCGATAATATTAAAATACACTTCAACCCAAACTTATGAAATTCTTCCAAAATGCTAACTTTCCATAATAAGCACTGAAATGCTCCCCGGGTCACCCAAAACCCGATCCGGACATATGCCCAAGTCCGAAATCATCATATGAACCTATTGGAACTTTCAAATTCCAATTCCGTGGTCGTTTACTCAAAAATCAAAACTTAGTAAACTCTTCCAACTTAAAGCTTCCGAAATGAGAATTTTCTTTCCAAATCAACTCCGAAATTCCCGAAATTCAATTCCGGCCACACGTACAAGTCATAATACCTGAAGTGAAGCTACCCAAGGCCTCAAACCGCCATACGACGTGCTAGAGCTCAAAACTACCGGTCGTGTCATTACATTCTCCCCCACTTAAACATACGTTCGTCCTCGAACGTGCTAAGAACTGCTCCAGAATTTTTTGAAATTACTGTTCAACACCTCGTGCACCTTGCTACCATAACCTACTTGAGCATATTAGCTCAAGCCAGTCCGAATATCCCCCCTTTTATTTAGTCAAATAAGCCTTAGATCCAAATTCCAACATCCGAAATTTTCTACCAGGCCTGCTTTCCAACATATGAACATCATATCAATCATTACACACTGTATCGAAACATGATTGTATACCTTTACTGAATTCACACTATGCACCGCATAATCCACATGACCATAATAACATCCTCTGACAATAATAGCCGAAATCTCACGAATACTATGCCCACAACACACCTCATGACGCTTGTAATTCCTGCTCCAACTCTTGCAATACTGCCACGACGGAAGAGATGCGTAGAAATTCATAACCACCTGTCAAATCAACAAATCATTGAGTCTCTCCTCCTGACAAGAACCATTACCTCATTTTGAACTAAACAATGATATTTGCCCTTTAATATGCCTTATATAAATCAGATCGCAAAGATCCTAGGTTCAATAATCTCGTCTCACACAGTACAAGCTACTCCGGCAATAAGCCACTGCAAACACTATCTAAGATTTCATATGACACCATCAATGCGCCAACAATCTAGAACTTAAATATGACACATAAGGAAGAACGAACTCTGGAAAAGAACTATCCAGCCCGCGTAACGAATAAAACGACCATCAAATGCTATGAGCCTTTCTCAAGGTAAGAAACAGGACACCCATACTAAATATAAAGAATCATGCTTAACATCTCGGTGTTTCAGCCTGCAACCCGATCCAACGTGACATTGCGTGCAACCCGATCCAAACATGAAAATATTGTGTTGTGCTACCCAATCCACACCACATACCCGTGGTGGCGTGCCACCCGATCCAAAGAGTATACCTGTGGAGGCATGCCACCCGACCCGCACATAACAATCAAAAGTGAACACACATCAAGCCATAACGCTTATACTCACGAAATGTCTGAATATCAAGCACAAACACACCAAGTGCATAATACAAATCTTGGGAGACGGGTAGCGCCATATGCTACGAAACTCAAGCACAACTAAGGTGCGATATATGATCTGAATCTCGAGAGCCATCATGCTCACATAACACCACCACTATATGGGACCTCAACACATGTGCGAATAATCAAGCCGTCTCACAACCCACATGGCATAATAGAGCATTACATGAAATAGTTGTCGATGAAAATAACATCCAATGCCCGAATACTTCTCTATAAGAAATGGTATGTTGAATGAACACACCTGACCTGGCGTAGAGAACACTTCCATATTTAGACTCATCAATGAACCTCAAGCCGATTCTGATCGTACAGTACTGGGCTAATAACCTTTCAAGGATCCATAATAACCATTTTCCATGACACATAAGAACAACGTCAAATCCGAAACAAACTCACACTGTCCACAACCCAAGGAATAGAATGCCTCTCAGGCATAAACTCTCGCATTTGCGATATTACCATAACCTCCATACTTGATTTCAATCTTTAACACTCAAATGACTAACATTTCACACTTATACAAATCTCCCTATGAGGAACGCTCCCACGACCTTCCTCTAAGGTAGCAAAGTTCGCACATCCATACCACTAACCGTTATAATTTTGTAAAGTGAATCATAAATCCGCAAGTCAATACACAAATCCTCTTCCACAGAATATCATTCTCATGTGACATTAAATAAAAATGCCAACTTACTCTGAACATCTGAATTCACTCCTACTCATCCGAGCTCGTAACATTCTATCAACACTTAACCACAATCTTGACCTTCAACTTCCCATCCACATGCCGCTCACTGCACCTATCCTTCCGCTACACGATAACACACGTATTTACCATAACTCTTGAACTACTAGTGGAGTAAAACACTTCAGTGGCTAGAAAACTTTCACTCAGCTTATTTCAGAAGAATCAATGCAACACCCAGCTAAATTCTCAAACCGGAGAAAATACAACCTCATGTCGTGATCTAAACTGCCATAACTCTTCCGGAATCCCTTTACACAACAAAGCCATTCGAATCGAATACCTCCCAAATCAACTAAGTTGTGGTGGCGTTCAAGCCCAATTGTACAACCACAAACTACATGTATAACTTCACGCTGAAGAAACTGATCACTGGCACAATTGTGTTGATTCAACCATTACCAAACGAGCCACTTCTTCCAATTTATTGGGGACTTGCCCTAGAAATAATAATAGCTCAATTTGAAACATAACGAAAGCAAACAACACTCATCTAGAGTGACCCAATCCACGAGACCTCATTCTCTCAATACCTATGAACCATCCCATATTCTCCTTACGCACATAATAGCATCTCCAACTGGATCACCCATTCTGCAAGACCTCCCGCGAATCCGAAACTATTTCCTCCCTTCCTCCAATACTGCACCGCATACCCAAGGATAACGTAGAACACCCCAAGTCCTTAGGCACTACACTTAAATTCTTGAACCCAGTAGGACCACTTTTGAGAGTCACCCACTCTGACTTGGTCACGAATATGAGCCAAACTCTAGTGCACTGTTAGCAAGAACACCCTATCAATGAAGCACCCGACTGAATTCTTTTCCTTGTACATAACCCCCACAAGAGTCATAAACTTTGAGTCTTCCTAAAACATGAACATGAATCGATAAGGCCAAATATAGCACACCGTCCTCAATTCCTTTGCTCGAATTACCGCTGATGTTTTATTTTCTTAGTCATGGTACCCCACCAATACACCGATAACTAGAAACCGCACAAGCAGACAACCACGCGACCCAATCATAGACGGTGGGGCTCCCTCAACTTAGCTTGAAGTTGCAATAACATAACCCTGGAACCCACCAAGATTCCTTCTACCCCATTGACATCAACTTAAAGTCCAACAATACATTCCAAACTCGAAGTCATGTTGCATCCAAATAAAATCTGTGGACCTAGTCATTGTCCACCATGAATTTCCAAATTGCTGTAAACTTTCCTCAAGGCGTGTGGCTATCCTACCACAGAACCCAGGAGCTACTCTTCCACTCTCCCACTTTGGTTAAACCCTCTCTTTTAAGAAACTTCTCGGCTTCCGTTTTTCATACTTCACCTTCTAGCAATTCAACCACCACAACACCTCCCACTTGTCCTTCCTCATTCTTCGATGCCCAATTGTTGCCTCAGATCCGAATCCATCTCTGTAGCACTTGAACTAATAAATTTCCACCAACTCTAAGCCTCCTAGAAGATCATCCTTCTCGAGCCATCAACATTATAATTACCAATTCGATTCCGAAATCGCTACACTCTGTTATCTCTGACAACCACTTCTCATGCACCATTTCATAATACCCTGCCCGAAGGAAATTTGAAGAAGACCATAACACATGTGAACCTTAACGTGTTCAACACGATGAAACCATATCACAATTGAGAACTCTACCACACTCAAAAATATCAAGTCTCGTTACTCCATCAACCCAAACCTGAACATTCATAATACGATTGTCTTTCCTTTGCTGGAATTAAACGCTGAACCTCTACATCATGCACTGAGAAATCCTCCTTTCAAGTCATTCACTGCATCAGCACATAAACGAACACCCCACCATTACATCAATACTGTGAGATAATAACTCATGAACATCATAGTAGCCTGTGCATAGCCTCAAAACCATCCAAAAATACAGCAACTGAGCTGAAATGACAGAACACCCTTCCACAAGAAGACGATAATAACTTGCTCGAATGCACAGGGTGAAACATCCTGCTCCACATTGGTAGTACCACTGCAACTCCTCGATGCCCAATTTACACGAGTTCTTAACACCGTACGAGAATGAATAGGAAGGAAATAAAGGCATACGCATCAAAGGAATCAAATCGCACGATGAGGAATCAAGAAGGGAAGTGCTCCTGTCAACCCTGTAGCCTCCCGAAGATAAGTACAGATGTCTCCATACCGATCCACAAGACTCTACTAGACTTGCTCATGACTCTTGAGACCCAAGTGAACCTAATGCTCTGATACCAAGCTGACACAACCCAAAATCCACTATAGCTATCACAACCCAAAATCTACTATTTCCATTAATTAAATAGTATGAAATAAAATTTACAGCGTGAAACAATGATAATTACGTGAACTATCACTCTAAACATCCAGTAGGAACCCCCAAAATCTGGTGTCACAAGTGTATGAGCATTAACTAGGAAAATATGATAAAATACAACATTTGTCTGGATATAAATTAGACAGGGGAATGTAAATAACTCTGATGGAGACTCTGTGTGTTGTGGACTAGTAACATAGGATGCAACTTCTTTAAGTCCCTGCAATAGCCTCACTTCTGATCCCACAAGACCATTAGACATATATGTACCTCCACAAAATGTGCAACAAGTGTAGCATGAGTACGTAAATCAACGCGTACCCAGTAAGTATCTAGTCTAACCTCGAAGAGGTAGTGACGAGGGGTCGACTTCGACACTTACAATGGGCTAACAATGAAGTACCGCTATTAGAATTAAGCATGGATTATATAAATACAACTAAAAACTCAAAAACAAGAAATAGATAAGCAATTATTTCCCTAATAAGTAAATCCAAAATTTATTTCCATTATTTAATAACTTTCATAAGCCAATGAAACAATATCAATTATAATTGACCTCCAAAAATTATTACGTACGAATTTTTTCGAGGTCGTACAGTCGGATCCAGCATACAAAAATATAAATTGTGCACTGCAGAGGGTCAAATGACACGGACCATTGATACATCTATCTGTTACCGAGGCGTTCGTCCCGCTCCACAAGAAGATAAAATACATTAAAACAACAGATTCAAGATTATTAAGGGGCTAATATTCAAAAAATATATCAGTTCTCATTAACGGTCGAGTGACCCGTCCAAAACTCAAGTAAATTATGTTTAACCTTTTACAATTCATTTATCAAGTTTCAATATGAGTTAAGCAATTAAATTAACAAGTAGGATGCAAACATCGCAAATATAACATAATTTGGGCCCTAGACTACCCGGATATAAGTATAATTAGTAGCTACATACAGATTCTAGTCATCTCGTGCGTACGTAGCCCCAACAAAAAGAAGCACATATCAATGAATTCGGCTATGGGGTTAATTCCCTCTTACAAAGTTAGAAAAGAGACTTAACTCGTCCTAAAGCCCACTTTCCGGTCACAATTTCGCTCTAAAACCCCAACTTGGTGTCGTTCAACCCAAAACTAGTCAAACAACGTACAAATTAATCAGAAATATGCTCCAATGCTTGATATTGAACAATTTATAAAAATTTCCAACTTCGCTTGAAAATTTGGCAGTGGGGCTCACGTCTCGGAACGACAAAACTCACAAAATCCGACAACCCATTCAATTACGAGTTCAACCATACTAATTTCATTCAAATCCGACTCCTAATCAGTATTCAAAACTTGAAAATTCGTTTTGTGAAATTATAGAAATTTCTTCCGATTTCATCTTGAAAAATCAATAATCTAGCACCGAAAAATGAAGATTAATCCATAAAATATAATCACAAGTGAGTACATAATGCTTACCCCAAGTTGTATGAGAAATTCCTCTCCAATATCGCTAAATCCTAGGTTCCCAACTAAAAATGCAAAATAATGGCTCTAAGGTCTAAAATAGAGGACTTATAACACATCCCCAACTTCCTTCTTCGCGTTCGCGAGCCCCCCCATCGCGTTCGCGATGAACAAAATTCTCAAAAGTTATTTCTAAACTCTTCTTAGGTAGTCTCTAGTAGAGTGGTCATAACTTTTCGTACAAAACTCCAAACTCCAAGTGGTTTAACTTTCTGAAAGATAAACACCAAGATCTACAACTTTCATGTTTTGGTCATCTTCCAATTCCTTAGAGATTTTGATATATAAGCTTCCAAAGTTATCCATGTGCAACACAAATTTCTTCTTCGCGATTTTTAAACATCTTCCCGAATAGCCTGTAGTGTACCAACCATAACTTTTGTACACAACTCCAAATGCCAAATAATTTTATTTTCTGAAAACTATACATAAAGGTCTACAACTTTGATTTTTGGATCATCTCTAAATTCCTTATAGATTGCGAGATATAAGCTTCCAAAGTCAGACGACGGACATCAAATTCCTTCTTCGTGAACACCAGAAACTCTTCGCGAACGTGAAAAACAAAGTCCCAGCAACAAAATCCTTCTTCGCGAATGCGAGAGGCTTCTCGCGAACGTGAAGAACAACACCAGAAATCAGAAAACCAACATCTAAAGTAGCCCAAAGTAATCCTATAACACCCGAAACATACTTGAGGCCCCCTGGACCCCAACCAAATATACCAACAAATCCTAAAACATCATACGGACTTAGTCGAGGCCTAAAATTACACCAACAACATCGAAACCATGAATCACACCAATTCAAGTTTAATGAACTTTATAACTTCAAACTTCTACATTCGATGTCGAAACTTATCCAATCACGTTCGATTGACCTCAAATTTTGCACAAGTCACATTTGACATTACATACCTACTCCAACTTCCGGAATCAAAATCCGAACCATATATCAAAAAGTCCACTCCAGATCAAACTTCCCAAGAACCTTCAAATTTCAAACTTTCTCCAAATGGCCTTGAAATGACCTACGAACCTTCAAATCCACATCCGGATGCGCTCCTAAGACCATAATCACCATACAGAGCTATTTCTATTCTCAGAATCCCAAACGGACATCGATAAATTTAAAATACACTTCAACCCAAACTTATAAAATTCTTCCAAAATGCTAACCTTCCATAATAATCATCGAAATGCTCTCGGGCCACCCAAAACCCGATCCGAACATACGTCCAAGTCTTGTAACGACCCGACTAGTCGTTTTGAGTTATTGCGTCTGGTTTGGCAGTTTGAAGTCATGAGTAGCTTCACACAATGTATTATGACTTACGTGCACATCAGTTCGGGTTTTTGCGAAGTTTGGAAAGGATTTTTAGAAGTGACTTTCATTTGAGAAGCTTGAAGTTGAAAGAGTTGACCAAGATTTGACTTTTGAGTATTTGACCTCGGATTGGAGTTTCGATGGTTACGATAGGCTCGGGTGGTGATTTGTACTTAGGCGTGCGTCCGAATTTGGATTCGGAGGTCCGTAGGATAAATTGAAGCATTTCGGCGAAGATTGGAAAAATTAAAGTTTGGAAGATGTAGGGGTTTAACCAACAATTGACTTTTGTGATATCAGGTTTGGAATGAAATTTCGAGAGTTGGTACAACTTCGTATTGTCATTTGGGACGTGTCCGCAAAATTTGGCGTCATTCCGAGTTGGTTTGATTGGTTTCGACACGAGTTTTTAAAGTTGGAAGATTTGGGAGTTCATAGCTCGATTTGCATTTTCGACGTGGTTGGATGTGATTTGATACCCCGAGCGAGTCCGTGTTAGGTTATAGAGCTTGTTTGTGTGTTTAGACGGGGTCCCGGGGGCCTCGGGTGTGTTCCGGGTCAATTCCTCCTATTTTTTGAACTGTTGTTTCTGTCTTCTGGTGTCCTTCTTCGCGTTCGCGAAGTGCCTTCCGCGTTCGCAAAGTGTTCCTTCCAACCACCCCAAATTTCTTCTTCGCGTTGGCATACATGCTCTCACGTTCGCGAAGGTTCGCATTCTCCTTCTTTGCGTTCGTGTACACCTTCACACGTTCGCGTAGCCCAGTCACTTAGACGACCAAACTTTCCTCTCCGTGTTTGCTAACCTTCCGTCACGTTCGCAAAGCGCTTCTGGGCAGCACTCATTTTTCCTTCTTCGCGAACGTGAATAGACTTCCGCGTTTGCAATGCTTTAACATGTGGGCAGAATATAAGAACTTCATTTCAAGGGTTAGTCATTTTTATCATTTTGGGAGTTGTAGACCTCGGCTTTGGGAGATTTTTCGTGGATTTTTCAAGCAAATCATTAGGGTAAGTGTTCTCTACCCGAATATTATCACATTTCATGAATCCATTGCTATTTTCATCATCTAATTAGGGAATTAAGTTGGGAATTTGGGGGGAAATTTGTGAAATCTTTCAAAATGAAAATTCATGATTTGTAGGACGAATTGGTATCAGAATTTGATAATTTTGGTATTGCTGAACTCGTATCAGAATGGGTGTTCGAGTTCTATAAATTTTTCCGGGTTCCGAGATGCGGTCCCGGGAAGTTGAATTTTTGCAAATTGTATAAGTATCATAGCTTCGTTAATTGGAATTATTTTCTCTTGCATTGTTTGATGTAATTAAGTCATTTTTGGCTAGACCGGGCCAAGCGTTGGTGAGTTGGTAAAAGAAAAGCTAAATTGAGTATTGAATTGGTCGAATTGAGGTAAGTATCTCGTCTAACTTTGTGGGGGGGGGGGGGAAACCACCCCTTAGGAATTGAGTTAATTGTGTTATCTTGCTATGTGAAAGACGTGTACGCAAGGTGACGAGTGAGTACATAGTCTATATGTGGTATTGACCGATTTATATTGTCTAGCCTCTTTCCATGCTTTTGATTAAATTTTCATAATATGTGGTATCTCATTGTTAGACTACTCTTACATGCTCCATATGATGTGGTTTGTCCTTATTTGCTTCTTATTTTTTATTTGGCCCATATATGCCTTGGTTGTAGTCATTTCCTTCATTATTATCTTGTTACCTCTTAATTGTTGAGTTATTCTATGACTACGTGTATATCTACTACATGTCCAAGTTGTTGTGAACACCTGCGTAGTTATCACGTGCCTTACATGTCTTGTTTTCTTGTAAAGGGTGTTTTATTCCTTTGATTATTACGTGGTTTTCTTATGGTCTTGTACTCATGCTCTTGGTTGTTGAAACTCTTGTAATTGAGTTGTTGAATTGTTGTTGTTGATTTATATTATTGTATGGGGATCGGGTTGCACGCCACAACAGGTGAAATAAGGGAGGTGGTGGAATAAGGGAGGATATTATATTGTAATATTATTTATTATATGGTGGGATCGGGTTGTACGTCACAATAGGTGAAATAAAGGTGGATTATTATGGTGAAATAAGAGTGAAATATGATATTGATATTATATAGTGGGATCGGGTTGTGCGCCGCACCATATTATGTTTATTGTTATGATACATATGTTTATTGTATGGTGGGATCAGGTTACACGCCGCAACAGGTGAAATAAGGGTGGATTATTGTGGTGAAATAAGGGTGAATTATGATATTGATATTATATGGTGGGATCGGGTTGCACGCTGCAACATAGTTGTATATTTGGTATTCCTTATTTTATTATATTGGCTTCAGCGACTTCGCATGAAGTTTTGAGAATTTCGATTCTCCAATTTTACTGTCTTTTGTGAATTTAGTCATTATAATTAACATTACTATTTTATCGTCATTTCCTGAGCTCTTTTCCTAATACTATCATTCTGGTGGATTGGTTTTCAAAGTTCATTTACTGCATTGAGTCATTACCTCATGCCCTGCTGAGTCACTAGTAATATAATGTTTTAAGATGAAAGAACTAATATCATGCTACCTCGTGTGACTTAATGTTAGGACTCGCCGTATATTACAATATCTAGTGTTTCTAATAATCGTTATATTTTATTTCAATTGTTTCCCCAGTTTAATCTTCTTAATCCGTCTGATGTTTTTATTTTACTTACAAAGAAATTGTTGTCATATTTTAATTTGATAAATCCTATATCAAATGAAATAGCTTATTCGATGTTATATCTTTATTTGAAAATGTAACTTTCTTCACTCAAATGATTTCTAAAATAAATTCATCTTTATCGTTGATTTCCTATGTGGTCTATAAACTATAAATTTCCTTATGACATATGAATGGAACTCCTTGAACATCTTAGTTAGCGTTTGACACGGATATTATGTACCGAGTAGCACATGCGTTCTTGCCGTACAAAGTGAGATAGAAAGATGTGGCACAAGGTGCCATGTGTGCTAAAGGTTGGAAGTTGTTCTTTATGGTATACGATTGTCGAGAATTGGGATTAGTGGAATCGTGTATTAGAAACGATTAGACCGGTTAAGTTGACATCTTTTTCCTTACTTGAGCACTTTTATACTTGTCTATATCCCCACTATGTTGTTGATTAGTTACTTAGTTAATTCTCGTTGCCATTCATGTTTTCTTCTTATCATTACTAATGTTTGCAATTTGATATCCTTCTGCTATTGGTATTACTTTGATAGTCCCTTCTTGTTAGATTTAAGTCATATCCTGCAGGTCATATATATATTTTGTAGTGTCTTGACCTGACCTCGTCACTACTCTACCGAGGTTATGCTTGATACTTACTGGGTACCACCGTGGTGTACTCATACTACACTTCTGAACATCTTTTTATGCAGAACCAGGTACTCCGGGTCGAGTGAGTTTTGAGACTTACGCTTGGTGTGGCTGGAGACTTCAAGGTACTCCTACTGGGCGTTCGCAGGCTCCAGAGTCACCTTCTATTGTATTTAATTCCATTATTTCCTTTTATTCCGGAACAGTGATGTATTTATTATGTATAACTACTCCTAGAAAAGCTTATGACTTGTACTACCGATTTTGAGAATTGTAAGTTTTATTGAGAATTCAATTTCTAAAGTTGTTAGACGTTATTTATTGTTGTTACTCTATATATGGTAGGCCTACCTAGTCCTTAAGATTAGGCGCCATCACGATACCCAACGGAGGGGAAATTGGGTCGTGACAAGTCCGAAATCATCATACGAACCTGTTGAAACTTTCAAATCCCAATTCTGAGACTGTTTACTCAAAAGTCAAATCTTAGTCAACTCTTCCAACTTAAAGCTTCCGAAATGAGAATTTTCTTTCCAAATCAACTTTAAACTTCCCGAAATTAAATTCCGACCACATGTACATATCATAATACCTGAAGTGATGCTACCCAAGGCCTTAAACCGTCGTACAACGCGCTATAACTCAAAACGACCGATAGGATCGTTATAATATTAATAAAAAAAGTGTTTTGTTATTCTTAGTCCTACATTAGGTATATCATAATTGGCAAATTATAATATGCCGAATCCAATATAGATAAATGATATATTTCATGCTAGTTATCCCTCCCGCAAATTCATATATAACTTTGTTTTAAAAAAATTAAATGGCACATCCAACCTAAATATATTTTAGCTTTCGAGATCTAATGCAATATTCTCTTCCCAGTTTTAAATTGGTATAGTTTCATTATTGTTTTATCATGGTCAGCTTCCAAATGATACATTTTTATGGTGCAGGCACCATAAATATCACATAATATATTTTTATCAATTGCAAAAACGTACTATCTACATAATAACAATCAAAGATTTTAATTTTGACGTTTTAAACCATCAAACTTCTCGTGAAATTCTGCCAATGATGGAACATCACATATATATAGCTTTCATCAATATATAACGAACTTCAAAATCTAAATATACTTTAATAAGTAAACTATTCAAATTAGATAGACATAACGCAAACAAATAAATTATTAATAAATAAATTTTAGAAGGCTAGCGAGTTAACCCTCCTCCAGCAAATAAGTGAGCATTTTTATCTCAAAATTGGTATCTAAAAAATTCACACGAGGAAAATAAAGTAAACATAAATATAACTCTCAAACTCTAAACAAACTCTAAACATTTACTTAATATGTCTGCAAGTATATTAAGTATACATTGAGAAGCTAATATGTCGACACATGTATTGTTTAAACACATAAGCGAAAATAGAGGTGAATCTACCAATTCAATGTGCAAGTTACATAATCAAATACAAAATTGGGACAACTTAGGAATCATTATCATGCAATAAATCATGCTAGCATTGTATCGTAATCATATATATTTTTACGTGAGCGTTATAAATATCAATCACGAGTTTGTAATTCATACTAAAATATACCCTATCTCTTTATTTTATATAATTTTTGACTTTCTTATTATTACTTGTCTTATTTCTTAAATCATTTATATATATTATTAACTTCTATAAAACATACTAGCTCATTAGTCTCATAATATGTATACTCGATATTTTCCCAAACACGTAAATATTCATATCAGTTAACAGTTATAAGATATACAACATAAATGGGTACTTAAACTGCTTCAGTAGGTGAATAACTTGGAAGGATTACCAGATATGTTATCAAATTTAATAAACTTCAACTGATTCCGTGAAGAAGTTGATATCATTTAAATACAAATATATTAAATAGTAGATTACTAGATAATGATTTTTTGTAGTTGATAAAAGAAAGATTTAGTTTCTATTTTATGAAAGTGGGTGGACCCAATTATTATTAGCTTGAAACAGAGAGTAAACATTAAGTAGGCGTTTGGACATAAAAATTGTAAAATTTCAAAACTAGTGAAAATGATATTTGAAATTTAAAGTTGTGTTTGGACGTAAATTTCAGTTTGAGTTGTTTTTGAAGTTTTATGAGTGAAAATTTTGAAAAATAATATTTTGGAATTTTTGAAATTTTTTAAATTGAAAATTAAAAATTTTATGAACAGATGCTGATTTTAAAAAAAAAAAGTGAAATATTTTTGGAAAAAAGAAAAAAAAAAGGTTATGTCCAAACGGACTCTAAAATCAATAAATTAATAGAACAAAAATTAGAAAAAAAAAATGAAAAGAATTGCCCATCACCATTGCTTTTTCTGTTTCCCAAAAAAGAATCCAAATTAGTCCTCTTCAATATTCACCCCATTTTCTCCCCCAAATCCCAATTGCAGAGCGAGTCACTGAACTCGCCAAATTGACAACTCTATAGCAAATTCAATAGCCCCTATAATCTACTACCCCGTGATTCTCTTTCAGAAAATTCAGTTTAACCCATTTATAGCATTCTACAGTTGGAATTACCATTTAGCCACTAGCAGCTGGGGGCACAAAACAGCTCCTGTAGAAGAGGAAGATTTCAGAATTATACTCCAGTGAATTTCAAACAAGAATCCGATTGAGCCCAATTTGAGCGTGGTTCTTGAAAAGTTAGAATCTTTTTTTTATTGTTAATCTTTGCTCAAAAGGACTTTGAAGTTTGGCACTCCAAACTGTGGTCCCAAAATTTCTGTTTTAATTCAATTATTCAAATGATAGCTTTTTCCGTTTGTGAATTTGGAAGTTTTCATCTGTGTTTGGTGATGGTGGCTGAAAAATATATCTTTTGTGGACATCTTATAGATTGTGTTATTCTTTTAATTTAATTGCTAATCAGGTTCCATGCATGGCATTCATGTGAAGATAATCTTATAGATTTTGGACTCTCGTTTTCTTTTCTTTAATAAGATAATCAAACTGAATTGACTAGTAGAAAGCTTAAAGATATTTCAATAGAGGGCCTAGAAGGTTTATAGTGTGATTTATTGTCTGTGACCAGTGGCAGATCCAGAAAAACAATAGAATGTCACATATAGGATTTGAACCTGTGATCTAAAGCAATTGTTAAACCCCTTCGCCACATCACTAGACTTTTTCCTTATATCAAGAGGATTCAACTATTTATATATTACCTAAAAAAATCACTTTTGTCCGATTTGTGCATATAATTTTCAATTCACTCCACTTAGCTCCGCCACTGTCCATGACGCCGAAGGGTTTTAGGTCTAAGTTTACATAGGTGAAGTTTGCATCTCGAATTGCCTTGAAATTATGGATCGGAGATATGCATTTACCTCTGGAGAGCTTGCCTTTTCCCCTCACTTACACCATATTTTTCTTGTATTCACCAAGCATATTGAGTAATAGAACTAAAATAATTGGTAAGTGACTTCTGTGTTGAGTGATGGTGATCATAACTGTTTTCCTATAATTATTAATGTTTTTCTAGAACATGAGTTAAGATGAGTTACATTCAGAGTAAAATGTTGCATCTGCTTAAACAATTTTGTTTGTAGTACATTGTCTTCAGCAACATAAGGCATCTAGTATATTGTATTTAAGTGATGATTTTCTATTTAACTGCTCCCTCCTTATTATCCCCTGTCCATTTAATTTAGTTTCTCATATTACTCACGATGACACTTTGTCTCCAGTCAGAAGGTTTTAGGTACTTTTGGAAGTGGGATTTCTGCAATACAAATTCCAGCTCATGAGTTAAAGAGTACCGAATGATTGCTCTGTAATGAATTTTGATTATATTTTACTATGTATTTGACTTTCTAGGACTTGCTAGTGCATTCATAAAAGATCGTTGGTAGGTCGTGCGGAAGGTTTATAAAATGTTGTTGATAATCTCAAGCTAATTGGTTTCTCTTTCTTCCTCGTCCCCCTTGTTTTCTTTCTTATTTTACCTATTGGGGATTTCAGAGCGTGATGTGTCAGTAAATAGAGATACACAATAGGCACACACTTGGGGGTGGTTTGGTAGGAGGTATTAGAAAAAATAATGCAAGCATTAGCTCTATGCATTACTAATACCCTGTTTGGTACATTTTTTCAATATGTGTATAACTAATACTTGTATTAGTTATACATCATACTTAGTATTATCCTATGCATAAGTAATGCATAGAAAACCATGGCATTAGTAATACCAAAACTATTAATGCATGCATTAGCATGGTTAAAGATAAAATTGTCCTTAAAGTCCTTTAAAGCTAGAGAATGTGAAGGGCATTTTTGTAAACAACTATTTTTCTTAAAAATTATGCAATGCATTATAATTTTAATACACCACACCAAACAGTAAATAAGAAATGATATATGCATAACTAATGCTTACATTACTAACCCATGCATTACTAATACACCTTATTCCACACTATTCTTATACACCCTACCAAACGACCCCTTAGGCAAGAAATAATATCTTCATAACTAATGCTTGCATTACTAACCCATGCATTACTAATACACCTTATTCCGCACTATTCTTATACACCCTACAAAATGACCCCTTAGGCTATAGAATTCTGACCCTGAACACAGAAGAAAATTCATAATGCTCTTGGATTTGTGATTCACTGTTCAAATTTTTATGCTTAATGCTGTTGGAGCATTTTGAAATTTAATCAAGTAGATTTATTAGTGTGTATTATTTTTGCAGCCGAGCTGACTGAATCATACTGTGTGTAAATTGTCATGCTGAATGCTACTTCCAACTGGTGGGGGTGGGATGAATTCTACAATGGATGACATGAACTTAATCCATCAGGCTCAGAGGCATCATCTTGTAGTGAGGGAGATAGGAGAAGAAATTGATTTGGAAATAGGGCCTGGGGATGATGACCCTTCATTTAGTAATAATACTTTGATTAATGTTCCACCACAAGAATCTGCAGGCGAAGAGCATGACGAGACCAAGCAGATGATGATTCATCAAGCTTCCGGTGTGAATCAGGACTTGTTGAAGACTCAACCAGTGAAAAAGAAAAAGAAGGTCGTTAAAAGATGGAGAGAGGAGTGGGCAGATACATATAAGTGGGCATATGTTGATGTGAAGGATGGCACAGCAAGGATATTCTGCTCTGTTTGCAGAGAATATGGTAGGAAGCATAGGAGGAATCCTTATGGAAATGAAGGCAGTCGAAACATGCAGATGAGTGCTCTGGAGGAGCATAATAATAGTTTACTTCACAAAGAAGCTCTTCGTCTCCAAATGGCATCCAAAGATAAGATTGTTGTTGATAAACCTATATATGTTAAAGGTAATTTCCCTTTTCAATTTCTTTTGTTGGCTCTATTCCACCTTATCCTTGACACTTTTGTTTTTATTTTAAAAATAGTATGAGACTTATAAAGCAGTAATTATTTAATTTGTCAACCATTTTCAAGAACGTGATAACTCTTTCCTTCATACCTCCTCTTGCTGTATATTGATGATAACTTTAGAAGGTAATCAAGTTCAAATAGTTTAATTTTCCGCCATATGTAGAAACCGTATTTGTTGTGAATTAGGTTTCAAATTCTTCTTCTGTTTTCCTTGAGAGTTCATAAATTCCAATCCTAACCCCACTTAAATTGAAATATATGAGTTTGATGTCAGTGGTAAGATCAGCTATTTTGTTAATATCTAAGCAAAAACTTGTAAATCGTCCAACTTAAGTCTTTCCCTGGATCTTATTCTTGTTATATCCCTTTGGAAGATTATGCTTTCACTTTTGCGAAGTTCAAAAGTCTCTAGAACAGGTTAATTTTATCCGGTATGCTTGCGTGGGTTTGTATGACTAGTCAGTGGGAAAATAAATTAATTGACATACTAAACTGACTCTTATGTTGGAAGTAATTGGGTGATCTCAAGTATGGGGATGGTGAGCCGAAAATTGGTTTGATCTTCTATTCCATATTGAGGGATAGAGTTGTAATTTGTAAATTTGTGACTAGTTTTATAGAATCACAGGGATATCTTTGCTTAATTCTTTTGTGCTCTGCTTTGTAAAACTGAGACAATAACCACTGAAGTCAATTTGTTATCACCTTGAACATTCATGTGTGTATCAGATTGTCATTTCACAAGTCATTCTTGTAGATGTGGGATTTTGTTCCTAGAGACTGAGATTCTTTTCTGACTTTTTCATTGCTGTTGAAATTCCTAAAAAGCGCTTATGTCAAAAACGGCTGGATCGATCATTGAAGCTGCATTAAAAAGGGATCCTCATGAACTAGAGTTCATACAATCTGTTCAAGAAGCGGTTCATGCTTTAGAAAGAGTCATTTCAAAAAACTCAAGGTAAGTTGTCTTGAGAATAAACCATATGTATGAAAAAGTAATCATTACAACTTTTATTATAACTCTGATAAGAGAATATTTTACTATGTTAGTTATGTTAGCACTATGGAGCGGTTGTTAGAACCTGAGCGCACAATTATTTTTCGAGTGCCGTGGGTTGATGATAGGGGTGAGACGCATGTGAACCGTGGGTTTCGGGTTCATTTTAATCAGACTCTAGGTCCATGCAGGGGTGGTCTCCGTTTCCATCCATCAATGAACTTGAGTATTGCCAAATTTCTTAGCTTTGGACAGGTGATCTTCTGCTAATTATCTTACTCTCTTAATTTACATGCAAACACTTGTAATGTGTGTATAATTTCTCTAAAGAGTACAAGCAATGATGTGCAGTTCAATTGAGAAAGTTTGCTGCTTCTCATAATATTTTTGATTTGTTCTCATTTGGTAGACTTTGAAAAATGCCTTGTCGCCTTACCGACTTGGGGGTTCTTCAGGTGGAAGTGATTTTGATCCCAAAGGCAAAAGTGATAGTGAGGTATATGTTTATGTTTAACCATGCTGATTTCTAATCACGAATTTATTTTCAAGCGTTAATCTTTCTTCTACTTCCTGCCTACTTCACTGTAGGTCATGCGATTTTGCCAGAGTTTTATGAATGAATTGTATCGTTATTTGGGTCCTGAAAAGGTAGCTAAAGACTAACTTCTATATCTATTTTACTTTGAGTTTCCTGTCAAATGATATCTTGTTTCTGTAGTTTGATTATTATCTAATCATGTAGGATCTTCCTTCAGAGGAGATGGGTGTTGGTACTCGGGAAATGGGCTTTCTGCATGGACAATATCGGCGACTGGCTGGTCATTCACAGGTGAAGATGGTTAATTGTCTGATATTTCAGATCATCTTATTCTGTTCTTTCCGTTTCTTTTGTTTCCTGCACCTAATATGACCATGGATAAGAATTGTATCAAGACCAGACAAGCTAACATCCTTTGACGTATTACGGGAATCAAGAGGCTAATAATTCACATATTATATGAGATTTGCTGAATTTCATAGGTTGACAGCAGAATACAAATCTAAGCTAAATGATCTTGATATTTTAACTCAAAAAAGAGAAAAAGTAGAAGAAGAGAGAATGCCATCTGATGGATTTCTGAACTGTGTTATTATTGCCATTTTCTGTTGAAGATGAAGTGAGGAGGACAAGAGGGGATTCTGTACATAGCATTATGTCATTTATTTAGTTTTAGTAAGTTAGCATTATGTTATGTACAAAGCTGTAAAACTAAAGATAAATTCCTGAAAGTATGCCTGTCTCACTCTTACGATCTCATTGGGCTGAAGGACTAATAGTTCATGGAGGAGGCTCTGTTATTTTCAACAAAAAGCCACTAATTGGCTTTGCTGTTGATCTAATGAGGAGCATCTCTATCAGCTAGTTAATTGAAAATTCTAATGTGCATGCATTTCTCTCGTAAGTCCACAACCACAAGGCACTTGTTGGTATCCTTTTCGAGCTTCTTCGGTAGTTTGGGCAAGTTACGAGAAGCTGTTAAGCGAGTTTTTCAATTGTATGGTTTTAGGGCTTCCTTTACACTTGCAAATTCAATTATTACTACTGTTGTGCCGATTCTTGTGATTCACCTTTCCATTTAGAATTCTCAAAATGTTTGACTCACTTCCAGCAATGATAATTCACATCTAAGAATTTTTAAACAATGATTTGATGTACTGATAGATATAAACAGGTAGATCTAACTTATTAAACTCCTTGCAGCAAATCAAACCCTGTCATGTAAAATGGTCCGTGTAAGTATTTGTTTACAAGTATGTATATGGAAGTTGTTTGGCTTTCCTTGTAATAAGTCAAGATATTAGATAACAATCATTTAGGGGTTTTATTCCTTTCCTTTAGGGGTTCCTACTCTTTAGATAAAATATTGCCATCTGTCAAATATTACTTTGTTCATTTTATTCTCTTTTTTGTTGTTTCTACACATGTCTCTAACTGACTATGGGGTCATGGTAACACCCGTTTAAAAGCTGTGCCAATCATATTGATGAAGCATAATCCTGAAGCGCTTGGTGTTGTTAGAGATGTAAAGACTAGATAATTAACAGTTCTTCATGGGTGAACCGCCAGATTTAATGCGTTTGAGCAAGAAGTTTATTTTTGACCTTTTTCCTTTGAATGTATTGTATATCATCCAAATGATTGTAAGTATTCTCCTTTCGTTTCTCCTCTCCCTTTTCTTTTTAATTTTGTGAATATACACATTCCACGTTGTGCAGGGAAGTTTTACAGGACCTAGAGTAAATTGGTCAGGCTCCAGTCTTCGAACTGAGGCTACTGGCTACGGACTGGTGGAGTCTCTTTCTTCTTCTGTTGGTTTAATTTGTCAAATACCTGTCTCATTCCTGCCAACTAATTTCTGATGCAAACTTTAGGTTTTCTTTGCACAGCTTATGCTTGCAGACATGAACAAAGAACTAAAAGGATTAAGGTACCATCCTTTCCAATTGATGGATCTCCTTATGTGTGAAATCAGAAATATAAGAGAAAAACAGCCTAATGTTTGGGGCTTCTTTTACTGATCCTCATGACTGGCAATGTCACTGGATCTGTTTGCTATTATGAGCATCCACCTACATTATTGGCATAGCTGAAAAATGGAAAGCCTGTTAGAAATTCATGGTGATCTCTTTGTCAGAAGACATGAGTGGGTAGCATGTAGATATTTATACTGTCCCACATTATAGGTGGCATGTAATTAGGTCATTATAGCCTGACCCCTCCAAGGCATTTATATTATGAGCTTCAAAACTATTTGCATAGGCAGGTATCAATAACTTTTTTTTTTTTGAGAAGGAAGGCAGGTATCAATAGGTAGAGAGAGAAAAGCTGTTTGCTCTTGGTATTTGCTGGCAGGGGTGGATCTACGTTGCTACAAGCTGTGTCACCCGACACCGCTTCGCTGAAATTTTTTACAAATTTATAGTTGAAGAAGGATTAAAAAAAAAGAGAAAAATATTATATATATGAAGATGACATTGATTGAGAGACGAAGTTGTTTCAGCCTGGTGGTTGTGCCGGCTCCTTGCCGTGTAGGAAATCACTAGTTCGATCCCCCGCATAGGCGCTTAATCCATTTTTTGACAAATAAAACCCTCAAAATGACACCACCCCCAACCTGAGGCTTTAGTGAGAAAGAATATGAACGATTCTCCATTAGTATCTTTTTTTCCTCTGAAGTAATTTAAATTTATTTTCTAGATATCTTTTGGGACTAGTGTTAATAATTTATTATTTGGAATCTTGGCATACAAATATATATAATGTTAGAACGTCACAATTGAGATTTAAACATATGATCTATAGCAACTTTTGAACCCCATTCCTACTTTACTAGATTTTTTTTTCTAATGTCAAGGGAGTTCAATTGTTTATATATAACAAAAAAAAAATGTTTTATCCCACTTATGCAATATAATATTCTAACAAGTGGGATTCAGTTAAACCCCCTTTCCTCTACTTTTCCACCACTTTGCCTCGTTATAGTAATTTGTTTATTTGTTCACTTTTTAAAATATCGACACCGCTTGTATAAAATCCTGCATACGCCCCTGTTTGCTGGTGTTATCAGAAGTAATGCTTATAACGTCCTTTATGTTCAGGTGTGCAGTTAGTGGTTCTGGAAAGATTGCAATGCATGTCCTAGAGAAGCTCATTGCTTATGGGGCTGTTCCCATCACCGTATCTGGTAAACGTTCTGATTACTTTTGAACTCTTTTTCAGCTTGAATGGTGAACTGAGAGGTATTCTCTCAAAAATCTTTATTCCAATATCAACCAGTACAGCCTGCGACCTACCTTCTTTCAACTGAACATTATGGCTGGGTTTAGGGCTTATCATTTAGGAATTACTGAGCGTTCAGTTTATGCTTGTTGTAGATATTCTCTTCCAGAAGGTGAGAGTGATAGCTCATTGCGCCACTAATATGGTGCAGGTACAATATGATACTTAGATTATTAAATTTTCCGATTATGATTTTACAGACTCAAAGGGTTATCTGGTGGATGAAGATGGATTTGATTTCTTAAAAATATCTTTCCTGAGAGAAATCAAAACTCAGCAGAGAAGCTTAAGGTTTGTTTTTTTCTTCACAATAGCTGTGTAGACAAATACCTTTGAGGTTTTGAATAAATGGCATATTTACAAGTACTTTTGCAGAGATTACTCAAAGACTTATGCTCGCTCAAAGTACTATGATGAAGCTAAGCCTTGGAGTGAAAGGTGTGATGTTGCATTCCCATGTACCTCACAGAATGAAATTAATCAATCTGACGCCATTAACTTGGTTAACTCTGGTTGTCATATACTTGTAGAAGGTATTGGTCAACCTCCTGTTATCATTCTCACTTTTTGTTATTATTGTCCCGGATTACTACCCATATAGTGAGTGGGTAAGTGGCGTGTCTTTCTTTTAACACTTTTAACTGTATTTCTGTTCATTTTTAGGCTCCATTATGCCATGTACCACCGAGGCAGTTGATGTTTTGAGAAAGGCTAATGTCCTAGTTGCTCCTTCTATGGCTGCTGGTGTAGGAGGGGTAGGATCTACTTTCCTCACTAGCCTGTTCATTATAAGTAACTTATTTGTCAAAAAGTAGCAAACACTACCTGAATTTGCGTCGGAAGTCATTATGTATTTCTAGTATCTTTTTTGCTTTAGTTCAAAGTAAGCTTATGCTTCTATGTGACAGTAATACTGGCTTGGGTCTTCCAATATGGGTAAGATATAATGCTAAAGCAGGTAATTTCAAACTCTAATTTCGACTTGTCGGTGGATTATATTAGGAATGTTAAGGATGAAAGTCTTGGTAACTGTGAAGAAAATGGTTCAATTCTGTTCAACTCATGATGGGAATGAGAGAAGGAAGCAACATTCTCTTCATTCGATCCCAATTTTACTTTTACAGAAGAAATGATTTTGGAGTCTGTCCTGCAGTTAACTGGCTTCCTGCGAGGGCATCCCACACTTCTGATGTCCATTTAATGCTTGACAAAAGATTTATTTCCAATTTCTCCCACCGTCTTCTTTTTACTTGATTAACTTTTCCTTTATGGTGTTTCATTTTTGACATCCCTTTTATGAGATAGAGCTTGTGAAGTAATTTAAGCTTGTGTTAGACAGAAGTTTAGCTAGAAAGTTAGTGCAACAAGCATGAAGCACCAATTTGTATCAACATATGTTTTATATCTTGGGATGCTCATAATAACACGGCGAGGTTTCCCATATTTTCTTCTGTTGTGGACTGACAATTTCTGTAACTTCATTGTGTCCATTTTCTTGGTTGGATAAAATTTCTAACTATCAATCACAGGTTGTTGCAGGGGAACTTGAGCTGAAAGAGTGTAATTTAAACTGGTCTCCAGAGGATTTTGAGTCTAAATTACAGGTTAGCACTTAAATCTTGATGCAGAACTGGAGCTTTTTTTGTTTAGAGGGTTAGAAGTGCCATTATGATAAAACGCATCAGTTTGTTTCTGATAATTCAAATATATTTAGTTGGAGCAAGTGCCAATCAAAGCAAATTATTATGCTTTTCCTACTCGTGCTCTAGCCAACAAAAATAACGTGTGCTGGAGTCAGTTGTGAAAGAATATCCTCTTGTTAATCATCTTCATGTAGCATTTTATCATATGCTTGTTGTCCGTAAATATTCTGTAAACCAACACTAGTTGTCTCTAGATGAGGTTTTGTATAGTTGCAGGTGTTTCTTTTGTCTGTTTTCCATTTTAATGCAAATGTCATCCCTAGTAACAGTGAGGATGGATCTCTTGCTTGCTGCAGGAGGCTATGAAACAGACATACCAGAGAGCCCTAAAAGCGGCAACAGATTTTGGTTATCAAAAGGAAAGTCCAGAGTAAGTTTTTGCCTCAAACTAACACCACAAAGAAGTGGGCTTTATGTGCATTCTTATGGATTTAGTAAATAGGCGCTTACAACAATTGTCTCTTTCCGTCTTCTTGAGCCGAGGGTCTATCGGAAACAACCTCTTTAACGTTTAATCCCTCGGGGTAAGGGTAACGTCTTACGTCTGCGTACACACTACCCTCCCCAGACCCCACTTGTGAGATATTACTGGGTTGTTGTTGTTGCGCTTACAACAATTATATTGAACAGTTTGAAGGAAATTGTTCTTGTTCTTTGTTATTATGAATAATGTCTTTTTGTGTTTTTGTTTTTTCTTTCTACATAAAGCATGAAATATTCTTTGTAAAATGCTCTTCAGTTCTTTTCTTAACAAGATTGTTGTTTTTTTCCCTTGAAATGTTCTATTATCCTTTTGGAATTTTGTGATAAACGTTGCTCGCGTGGATATTATCTTGTTCAAACGTGCTAGCCCGATTCAATAGGTTGTGATATTTGCAGGGCGTTGGTCCATGGAGCAGTGATCTCTGCTTTCCTAACGATTGCCAATGGTATGGTGGACCAAGGATGTGTATAAATTGCAGATTTTTCTTGATGTAGCTAAATATCATATTTAATTACTTTTTATTTGACATCAATAACGAAGAAAGAGTGCTGTGGGATCCATTGCATCGTCGGCCTTCTTTCAGGATCTTATACAGTGCTTGATATTGTAGAAATGGTGGGAGGAATATATGTTTTGTCATTGTAATGTACATGTATTGTGTAGGTGTGTTAATGTCAAAGCTTTGGTAGGATACATTTCATTTTCTATGTTACATAGGTTTAGTTAGTTTTTGAAATACAAAATTAATTGTGAAAGCATACACTTTGTATGGTGGAGTTGATGGATTTCTAAGTTTTCAGCAAGGAAATCCTTGTAACTTGGATGGACTCCATTCAACCTTTTCAAAGATAAAATAAAAAGGTTAGTGAACACTCTATAAGTTGTATGCATGTTAATTTTCCAAAAAGAAATATTTTCAGGGGTTTTCATCTGAATATGGATGTATTATTATTACTTTTTCTTGGATTGGAATTATGGATTGCAAAAAAGACAGCGTATGAAGTTTTCATTGTGAAAACATGCAACAAGAACAAACTTTATTCTTTTTAATGAAGAAGCTTTATTATTGCAACAAATCCTTTTCTTCTTTTTTTTCCAATCTTGGTCTTCAAAATTTCAATCAACTCTGAATACTATCATGTAAATCAATAAAGAACAATTCATTTAAGTTCTTACTCTACTTTGGATAAAACATGCCTTATTGAAAGGCTAAAAATGCTTCTCTCCAATTCAATAAAGCATAATGAAAAATAGGCTAATCTGAACCATGAATAAGTAATATCCTCTCTTTGGAACAAATTGAACAGCAATCCTCAAGGCATCAAATATCATTCCTGTATCTTTCTTTGCCAACTCTGCTATGTGATCCTTCATGTGCTTCAACAAGTGCATTCTGCAGAAAAACATATCCTTGTTCAAGATTTACATTTAGTAGAATTATGCTATTCAGTTTTACTAAAAACAAACCTTGTGTCAATTTAGCTTTTTTGTTGGCCGTAGTTGTTTACTTTTATTGAATATATTCTGATACCAAAATTAGTTCTTCAATGTGTATATTTTTTTCATCTAATCTAGAATTGAGCTAGCTAAAATAATTTTAAACCTTGCATTGTCACATGTATGAATAATGAGCTTTTTACATTGAATGTTCACAATGGAGGTGAATTCTTAGATGTACCAGAGAGGATTTATTTGGGAGGCAAGATAGATTTTATTGATAAGTGTGATCCACATAAATGGTCATTGCAAACCTTGGAATGGATTGGAATAACGAGATTAGGATACAACAGTATTCTTGGTTGGCACTTCAAACTACCTATGGCAGATACTGGTAATGGTTATATTCAATGCTTGATGTCACGGCCCAAACCGATGGGCCGCGAAGGGTGCCCGAGTCTTATCTGTCGAACATCCCCGAGCATGCGATTAATATATGAACATGAATAACATCTACTGAATTACGAGAATAACATACATGAGGGAAATCTGCCCAAAAGACATATGTACATATACGTGCAGAATACGTAGGGCGAGCCGACAAGGCTGCTATAGACAACTATATACCCAAAACTGGAAGCCGACAAGGCCGCATACTATCCAACTATACATAATTGTCTACAGACCTCTAATAAAATATACAACTGTACAAGGACGGGATTGGGCCATATCATGCCCATATATGCATACAAGCATATCATACCAAAATCAAAAGCACCTCCGGATCAAATGGAGCACGCCAACTCTCGCTGATTAAGGATCCTAAGAAGGGGGACCGTCAGCTTGTCTACCTGCACCTACGGGCATGAAACGCAGGCCCCGAAAAATAGGGCGTCAGTACGAATAATGTACTGAATATGTAAGGCATGAAAATCAGTACATAGACATAGATGAAACATGGAATAAAGAATTACGCCTGTCAGTCTAAATAACTTTGTAAATCCTGAAACATTTATAATGGCATGCACTTACGTGTAAATGTCATGTCATGCATAGGTATAGGTGTACATAACTATCATCAAGACTCTGAGAGCATCCCATCATATCATCTCGGCCACTGTGGGCAACATCATCAACGTATACCAGCTAATCAGATGGTGGTGCGTATATAACGCCGTAACCTTTTTTCATATCCCATATACATATAATATACATATATATATATATGCGTATATAAAGTCATCTGGTCATGGGTCGATGTACAGGTATAAATAAAAGCAATGCATGAGAAGTACGTCAATAAAATCTCTCGGAACATCATAAGACCATTATGCCTCTGATTAATATCATGAAATAAATTTTATCAACTTACGTATTTTCTGAGACCCATGAACAGATGATAGAATAATAGGACACATGGGGAATTAAGGACATAATCAACTCTAACACTTCTATGAGTAGAGTCATTTATGGAAGTTGTGCATTTGCTCGTTTCGTTTGTTCCGTATGGATCATGCCCAAAGAAAGAAGGGATAATCTTATCATACCTGAGTCGATTCTCTTGAGAAAAATTACACCGTACTCCCTTAAAATTGCAAAATCTCACGTTAATTTGAATTGTTGAAGGTCTTGGCCATTGCTTATATGATTTTCGTTTGTAACATACAACATTTACGTTTGAATCCTCATCAGATGCCTATGAGAATGAGTTTGTGATTCACGTTACTTATCCATCCAAGTCTCTTAAGTTAGAGATATATTTTATACATGGATGTGCAGCCACCACGTAATCCATAATGATTTAAATATTGCCACCTATTCTACAATGACTTAAGAGTCATAAGGTTTGGGGGCTGCCACGTAATTCCCTTGTTTTGGGAGGGGGAGGGGGAGGGGTTTAATCTTTATTCAGTAATCTTTAATTAATTAGGTAATATCCCATTACCCAATAATTAACTAATTACCCACATAATTAAGAATTATCTCAATTTACATAAAATACTACTCACTTTTAACATACCTTATACACCTTACCTTGTATGGCACCAGTCCATAAGTACCGGGTATTGTAGCTCAAACCATATTCTATCCCATATCGACAAAATTCGACGAAACTCACTTTCTTTGATTAGTGTACCCTTTAACCTCCACGACACTTACTTATCACTTGTTATAAATAGCATAAATGCTTATAACCTCAAGATAATCTCATCCCCAAGTCTACGTCGATTAACTTACGACGAAATTTTTACGTACGAAATGCGGGATATAACATCCTTCTCCCCTTAGAAACATTCGTCCTTGAATGTTTAATTCCCCGGGATCTATATAAATCTTGGTAGAGTCGCCTTTGTAAAAATACTACTACCAACTCTTTCTGTAGAAACTCAATAATTCAACGCCACATAGGACCACAATCATTGATAACGATAATGGCCTCACACGACCAATGACAATAACTAGCACAAGAATCCGTACACATACCTTAAGGTTGTGATGTCTCAGTCGGACCCTCCTCTGGAAGAGGAAATACGTGAGGATATCTAGACTTCATGTCTTCTTCGGCCTCCCAAGTCATTCCTTCCACATTATTATTTCTCCAAGGTACTTTCACCGAAGCTACGTCTTTAGTCCATAATCTCCGAACCTGTCTATCTAGTATAGCAATGGGAGTTTCTTCATATGATAGCTGCTCTGTGACCTGAACATCGTCAACTGACACAACTCTAGAAGGATCTTTAATACATTTACGGAGCATAGACACATGAAAAACTGGATGTACATATTTCAAGTCAGAAGGCAAGTCTAACTCATATGTTACTTGGCCTACCTTACTTATGATCTTATATGGTCCAATGTACAAAGGCTAAATTTTCCTTTCTTTCCGAACCTTATAACGCCTTTCATCAGTGATACTTTTAGGAATACCCAATCATCAACCTGAAACTCCAAGTCTCGCCGTCAATTATTTGCATAAGACTTCTGACGACCTTAAGTTGCTAATAACCTTTCCTGTATAAGCTTAATTTTCTCGATTGCATGTTGTACCAATTATAGTCCTGCAAACGTAGTTTCCTCAATATCGAACCACCCTATAGGTGACCTACAGTTACGTCCGTAAAGAGCTTCGTACGGAGTCATCTGAATACTGGAATGATAGCTATTATTATATGCGAACTCAATAAGCGGTAGATGATCATCCCAGCTACCCTAAAATTCTATCACACAAGCCCGTAACATATCTTCAAGTGTCTGAATAGTACGCCCAGCCTGTCCGTTTGTCTGGGGATGAAATGTTGTACTAAGACTTACTGAGTCCCCAATCCTTTTTGGAAGGACCTCCAGAAATTAGCTGTAAATTGAGCTCCTCTATCCGAGATAATAGATATAGGGACGCTATGCAGTCGTACTATCTCCTTAATGTAAAGCCTTGCAGAATCCTCTGCGGAATATGTAGTCCTAATGGGCAGAAAATGGGCTAATTTTGTAAGTCTATCAACAATCACCCATATAGAATCGAACTTACATTGGGTACGAGGTAAACTTATGATGAAATCCATATTGATTACTTCCCACTTCCAAGTCGGAATCTCTATAGCCTGCAATAATCCACCGGGTTTTTGATGTTCAATCTTAACCTGCTGACAGTTAGGGAACTGAGCAACAAACTTTGCTATATCCTTTTTCATTCCGTCCCACCAATATATTTCCTGATGTCATGATACATCTTTGTTGCTCCTGAATGGATAGAATAACGAGAATAATGAGTTTTTCCCATAACCTGTCGACGCAGCCATGCAACATTAGGGACACATAATCGTCCTCGATATCTGAGGACCCCATCTTTTGTAATCTCAAACGGTGTCTTCTCCTTCTTAGGGTTTGAATACCTATAATGAACTAACAAAGGAACCCTGTACTGGTGTTCCTTCACTTCAGTTACTAAAGAGGATGTTGTCGTGTCCTAAATAGTAATTTCGATATCACCTGAATCCAATAATCGAACTCCAAGACTAGCTAGCTGATGAATCTCATGGGTTATTCCCCTCTTCTCTGGTTGTGTATATGCCAGGCTACCCATAAATCTACGGCTGAGGGCATCAGCTACAACATTCGCTTTTCCCAGATGGTATAAAATATCAGCGTCATAGTCTTTCAGTAGCTCCCACTTGCTCCTTTGGCGTAAATTCAATTCCTTTTGCTTAAAGATATATTGAAGGCTCTTATGATCCGTATAGATATTAACATGAATTCCATACAAGTAGTGTCTCCACATATTTAGTGCATGAATCACTGCGGCTAACTCTAAATCATGGGTCAGGTAATTCTTCTTGTGCCTTCTTAGTTGTTTAGAATCATAAGCTACAACCTTACCATGTTGTATTAGTACACAACCCAATCCAACGTCTGAAGCATCACAATAGCTAACATAACCATCTGTCCCTTCTGGGAGCGTTAGAACCGGTGCTGAAGTTAATCTCTCCTTCAATGCCTGGAAACTCTATTCGCAAGCGTCAGTCCGCTGAAACTTAGCTCCCTTATGAGTCAACTTACCTGGGTATTATAATCTTTTACAATTCATGAAATCCCCCCATTACGAAGGCCCAAACTTCATCCTTTATCTATCATAATTACGCCCTTATTTCATTACCAGGGAGGGCATCATTTCACCTCTTCTAAATGCTACTAATATTAGACTCCTTTGAGTTTATTTAGGATATACTGAGCTTTCTATAACTTAGAGAAACCATCAGCTCTCTTATTTTCATGGGCTTAATCCCGAGGACTTATCCATTCTCGTCACTTTTTCACTCACCTTTTCTTATCCTTATTCCTGTCTTCCTAAAACCTTGTCACTCTACCATAGTTTAGCTTGCGACCTACACCTATATATTTATACTTATTCGCAGCCTTCCTTCAACTTGCTTGCACTATAGATTTTCTTATGTTAGTCTGGAACATTAAGCGAGACATCACATCGACACACCACTTTTATCAAAGGTGTTGAAAGTGAAGAAAATCCCTCTATAAATTTCCTGTAATAACCTGACAAACCGAGTAAGCTACGAACCTCCGTTGGTGTCATGGGTCTAGGTCAAGTCTTTACTTCTTCAATATTTTGTGTATTAATCGGAATACCTTCACTTTAAATAATATGCCCAAGAAAAGCTACATAATTCAACCAAAATTCACATTTAGAGAATTTTGTATACAACTTCTCTTTTTGTAGGACTTTGAGCACAATATGCAAATGATCTGCGTCCTCAGTCTCTTAACGAGAGTACACCAATATATCATCAAATAATACAATCACGAATAGATCTAGAAAGGGTCTGAACGCTCGGTTTATCAAGTCCATGAATACTGCGGGGTCATTAGTCAAACCAAATGACATGACACGAAATTCAAGTTGCTCATATCTGGTCCTAAATGTTGTCTTCGGGATATCTTTCTCCTTAACCCTTACCTGATGGTACCGGGACCTCACGTCTATCTTCGAGAAACACTTGACACCTTGCAACTGATCAAATAAATCATCAATCTTCGGGAATGGGTACTTATTCTTGATCGCCACCTTATTCAACTGTCTATAATCGATACACATCTGCAAGGAACCATCTTTATTCTTCACAAATAACACAGATGCTCCCCACGGTAATGTACTAGGTCTGGTAAAGCTTTTTTCAAGCAAGTCCCTTAGTTGTTCCTTCAACTCTCTCAGCTCTGCAGGTGCCATTTTATAGGGAGGAATAAATATTAATTGAATACCTGGTAATAGGTCAATTGCAAACTCAACCTCTCGCTCTGGCGGGAGACCCGTAAGCTTATAGGAAAAAAACATTGGGAAACTCATTAACCACAGGGATAGATTGAACGGTTGGTGACTCCACCTTCATATCCTTTACCCGAACTAAGTGATAAATGTAATCCTTTCTGATCATTTTCCTTGCCTTGAGTTAGGAAATAAATCTACCTCTCATCGATGTCGTATTACCTTTACACTCCGAAAAAAGGCTCTCTTGGGAATTAAAATCTACCATCTTTGATCTACACTTGATATTAGGATAACAAAAAGCCAACCAATCCGTACCCATTATAACATCAAGTTCTACCCAAGCGAACACCACGTACCTTATCATTGTTTATTATCAAAGCTATCCGGGCCATTACGGGCCACATCCATATATATAAATAACAATATTAAGACTTAACTTGCATAACTAATTTATAAAAAGGTTTATATACATAGGGGTCGACAAGGCCGTAGACATGTCATACCCAAAACTATACACGTGATACTGTTTGCAAAACCTCTAAGAAAACATAACCATAATATATATAAGTCGGGACAGGACTCCCTACATCCTCATAAAACAACCATATTTAGAACCCTTACTTGGTAATACTCCAAAAAGAAGTGGAGCTCAACAACCAAAAGCTGACATCTGGAGGAAGTCTACAGTAGAGGGTCCTTGCCTCGTCATATATGAGAGCCTCGGTCAGACACACTTCGAAGAGGAATATTCATATCCTTATCAGTTACTTTCCTCCTCTTGACCCGATTACTATACTCTTCCTCTGCATGTCCCATAATATACATAGACGAACCTTGAATGATGGAGTCCCAAGACTGTGGACTATCTGGAACCTCAGAATAACTGGTGTCTATAAATACCCTGACATAGTTTTGAGCCTGAGGGGAACCCGGTTTTGTCAATTTGTGCACCACTCCCCTTATACCCTGATCAATAGGCCCTGATAATGAAACTAAGGGCCTTGGTGAGGTTGTAACTCCTCTCACCCCATCTGCTGCCGGCGAGATCAAAACTGCTCGAACGGATGACTCATATGGTTCCTCGGAAGTATCCTCCTCAATAGAACCCATGATCTTCTGTAGGTCTGACTTCATAGTGTAACTTATATCTCTTTCTAACACTTTCATAGCCTTCTGACCCGTGCTAGAGGCTTGCACCTGTTGTCTAGTAGTAATAGGCATCACTAAAAACATAAATAAGGCAAAGATTAGGAGTGGATACTTTACGACTCAGTTCTATCGCACAATATGGATTATAAGGAAAAGTAACCATTCTAAATATCCTGTAGCCTCTTTTTTATAAGTGTGGTGCACAACACACCCATAAACAACACTCTACTATACAAGGTATGTAGACAACCCTAGGACAGAACTGCTCTGATACCACTTTTGTCACGACCCAAACCGATGGGTCGCGACAGGTGCCCGAGTCCTACCTGTCGAACACCCATGAGCATGTGACTAATATATGAACATGAATAACATCTGCTGAATTATGAGAATAACATACATGAGGGAAATCTACCCAAAATATGTATGTACATATACGTGCAGAATACGTACGGCGAGCCGACAAGGCTGCTATAGACAACTATATACTCAGAACTGGAAGCCGACAAGGCCACATACTATCCAACTATACATAACTATCTACATACCTCCAATAGAATATACAATTGTACAAGGACGGGATTGGGAAACGTCATACCCATATATGCATACAAGCATATCATACCAAAATCAAAAGCACCTCCGGATCAAATGGAGCACGCCAACTCTCGCTGATCAAGGATCCTAAGAAGGGGGACCGTCAACTTGTCTACCTGCACCTGTGGGCATGAAACGCATGTCCCGAGAAATAGGGCATCGGTAAGAATAATGTACTGAGTATGTAAGGCATGAAAATCAGTACATAAAAGACATAGATGAAACATGGAATAAAGAATTTTGCCTGTAAGTATAAATAACTTTGTAAATCCTGAAACATTTATAATGTCATGTACGTGCGTGTAAATGACGTGTCATGTATAGGTACAGGTGTACATAACATCATCAAGACTTTGAGGGCATCCCATTATATTATCTCGACCACTGTGGGCAACATCATCAACGTATACCAGTTGATCAGGTGGTGGTGCGTATATAATGCCGTAAGCTTTTTCCATATCTCATATACATATAATATACATACATACGCGCATACAATGACATCTGTTCATGGGTCAATGTACATGTATAAATGAATGCAATGCATGAGAAGTACGTCAATAAAATCTCTCGGAACATCATAAGACCATTATGCCTCTGAGTTATATCATGAAATAAACTTTATAAATTTACGTATTTTCTGAGACCCATGAACATATGATAGAATAATAGGACACATGGGGAATCAAGAATATAAGTATATCTAAGCATTTCTATGAGTAGAGTCATTTATGGAAGTTGTACATTTTCTCATTTCGTTTGTTCCATATGAATCATGCCCAAAGAAAGAAAGGATAGCCTTAACATACCTAAGTCGAATCTCTTGAGAAAGTTTATACTGTATTCCCTTAAAACTGCAAAATCTCACGTTAATTTGAATTGTTGAAGGTCTTGGGCATTACTTATATGACTTTCGTTTGTAACACACAATATTTACGTTTGAATCCTCATTAGATGCCTATGAGAATGAGTTTGTGATTCACGTTGATTGTCCATCCATGTCTATTAAGTTAGAGATATATTTTATACATGGATGTTCAACCACCACATAATCCACAATGATTTAAATCTTGCCACATATTCTATAATGACTTAAGAGTTATAAGGTTTGGGGGCTGCCACGTAATTCCCTTGTTGGAGGGGGGGTTAATATTTATCCAGTAATCTTTAATTAATAAGTTAATATACCATTACCCAATAATTAACCAATTACCCACATAATTAAGAATTATCTCAACTTACTTAAAATACTACTCACTTTTAGCATACATTATACACCTTAATATCATAGTCATGTAGTACCTTGTATGACACTAGTCCATAAATACCGGGTATTGTAGCTCGGACCGTATTCTATCCCATATCGTCAAACTTCGACGAAACTCACTTTCTTTAATTTGTTTACCCTTTAACCTCCACAACACTTACTTATCGCTTGTTATAAATAGCATAAATGCTTATAACCTCAAGATAATCTGATCCCCGAGTCTACGTTGATTAACTTACGACGAAACTTTTACGTACGAAATGCGGGATATAACACTTGACTAATACTGATTGTGATCTAATGGTAAAAACACTTGCAGCTAATAGAGTTGCCGAAGTATACATTACACATGTTGGTAATGTATCAAAAATACAAATTCGAGTGAGCCCCAATGCTAATTATATTTGTGAGGATAATGGGGTTCAAATAGACTGAAGGCATTGAAGGATGGTGCATATAATCATATTTCCAAGTCTGCGGAGATAAGTATTAACTTAGATGACTTCGAATTGGAAAAAGCAAATTATGGTGGGGATAAAAATAGTGATGTTTACAAAGAATAAGAGCATTTTTTTTATAGAAACTTAGGGTCCACCAAACTGTATAGAGAACTGGGTTCTCTATCAATTCCCCCAGAACATACACAAAGAGATAAGTAAATAACACAACCGAGTTTTACGTGGAAAGCTCCCAGCTCACGGGATTAAAAATCACGACCTACACTCGTAGGATTTCAACTTCACTAACCGAGCAAGTTCAGATTACAACATATTGTAACCTAGGAACTAAAACCTTAATCCCTCACTCAATTGTAATAACTCTATTACAAGACTCTTTGTAATAACTCTATTACATAGCTCACAACTCGACTAACTCTAGTCAAGACACAAACACAAGGTTTATGACTTTACAAAAGGTTTCCTACACAACACTTCTTGCTAAGCTAAGTAGGAATTACAAGTAAATCCTTTAACAAAGGTAAAACATAATTAAGGAAATGTAATAACTCAATGCAGTAAACTGGTCCTTCGTTATGATGTTATCTATTCTTGTAGCCCTGAATGTCACTTGCAAGTTGGCAACACACTTGAGAGAAAGCTTGATGAATTCTGGAATGTGCAATATGTTGTTTTCCCTTTGCTTCATGCTAATATTACTCAAGTGACATCACTTGAATGATGCAAGCATATTTGGTACAAGGGCATTCCCCATAAAGTGACTGTTTGCCCTGTTGCGTGTGTCCAGAGGAACAGTTGCAGCGACTTTACAGTTGTGGAAAGTTGACTGGTACAGTCAGCAAGGGACTTGATGTCCATCTGTTCCCTCTTTTGTTTCTTTGACTCTGAGTGTTGGAACATGTCCCAGACTTGAGATTTGTTGATCTTGAGCACGTTGAGGATGTGGAACATGTTCCCTATTTGGTTCTTATCATTAAGTTTGTTAGATCATCAAAATATAAAAAGACACATAACCTATCAATTTTCCCCTTTTTGATGATGACAATCTTGTAACTGAAATTCCCCCTCAGAACCAGAGTACCATAAATATTGCTTGTTTTCCCCATGACATGTTCCCTCTCAATTAATTCCCCCATTTTGGCATCATAAAAAGACCAGTAACAAGTAATAAGCAAAAAAAGAGTCTAGCATGGTTAACTCATGCCATATGTGTATGCACAGACATGACTAAGCACAGAGCATAAGAGCAAGGAATACATAGCAAAAGGACAGGGTATTCATTAATTTGGAAATAAATAGGGAGTGGAATTAGCAGTACCATTTGTTACATAACCATCCACAAAATAAAACAACAGAAAAAGTACCACCCACTAAACACATCAAAACAAAGGGACCAAAACAGATGACATATAACTTGAATTGGACACTAGGAAGGGAATGATTTTAAGAAGCACTGGAAAGGCGAGGCAGAGAAGAAGACACAAGGGTTCTAAGGAGAATATCCATTCAAGCATTGGCTGACACTTGCTCATTAATTAGCCTCTCCTTCAGGTCCTCGACCTATTTCCTGAGATCAGCATTCTCCTTGGTCAGACGGGCAACCTCTGCGCCTTCTGAACTGCTGGAACCTGGTACCTCCTGGGCTGACTAAGTTTTCCCTCAAGAATAACATTTCATGCCTTCAATTTCCTTATCTCTTCATTGACAATGTTTTGAGTTTCAATCAATTGAGAGATAGTGGAATTGCTGCCAGCCCCTCATTTCTTATCGATGCGCTCACACTCTTCTAAAGTGGTCTTGGAGAAGGTCTGCTTACGAGTACCCACAGTAGATTTTCCCAAATGCACTTTGAAGAAGTAAATACCTTAGTGAGTAAGAACTCGTAGGGCAGCCCATGATTATCATCCTTAAAATCTGCCATTTCTTCATGTGCTCAATCATAATAGCCGACAACTTTATAGCGGAGTGGGCATCCAGGGCTTCCATGAGTAACAGGTCTGCTCGTGACATAATGGAACACCTTTCTGCGCGTGGGAGAAAAACCTTGTTCACCATCTCAAAAACAGTTGGTACAGTGGAAGGAGGACCTTCTTGTGTACTCGTTCTCGCTACTGTACTGCATCATCCTTCAAAATGGCAAATCTGAAGTTTGGAGAACAAGTCCCCTCAATGGATGATATTCCGCCACTAGGCACTTTATGATACACTATAATTGCGTATTTTAGTCGCTTATTACACTCTAATTTACTGCACTTTAATTGAGTTTGAGCTTTAGTGTTTTGCACTAATTGTGTGTTTTATGCCTTGTAGGAATGATTCCGAGCTATATAGATGTTATGGAATGAATTCAAGTGATTTAGAGCCTTGAAGTTTGAGTAAAAGCCCAAGGAATTAAGTTGGGATCGTGTTCAGGGATCAAATTTGATAGTTAATAACGAACGAAGAATCGAGTAGGTATATTGCGCACTGTCTAGTTAAATGGACATAACTTTTTTCTCCGAACTCCATTTGGGCTATACAATATATGGTTGGAAAGCTAACTCAAAGGAAAACTTTCATGTTTTATGTTTTTCCAAATTCCAAATGTAACAAGGTGAAAAACATGGTCGAATCCGTGACTGCGGATCTGGACGCGGATTTGAGGCAGAACACTGGGTAAAGTCCGAGCCCGACCGCGGTTGAGTCCGCGGTCGCGGACATCCAGGCCTGGGAAAGTGTCCTTTTTCGCGTAGGAGAAGGTATAATTTTTTGGTGCCGACCCTACTTGGTATATATACATGAAAAAACGGTATTTTGAGGACTTTGGACAGATTTTTGACACAGATTCGACCTAAGGAGGCAGAGACACAATAAGAGCAAGGCGGGAAATTCTTCTACGAGTTTTTCCTTCCTCTTCCTACTTTTAATTGTTGGTTATGAATTTTAGTATTGTAGTTTTACATATTATTATGAATAGATAATTGTAATCTAGGTTTTTTATTGAACTTTTTGTAGGATAAATTCTTGTTGTGTTTTTATATAGTTGAGCTGTTGGATTTCTCTACTTGTTCAACTACGTGTTTATTGTTATTGATTGAATGACCATCGATTGACTGTGCCTATTTATTGTGTGTTTCTTGATAAAGGACACGTATATAGGTGGTTGTTGAATAACGTCACTCCTAACGTATGTGAGAAATCAATACAACGGGTTTAAAGGTAAGTTTAGAAATAATAAAGGCTTGACGTGGACATAATGAGCAGTTAGCTAACGCCAACTAGTGTAGTTCGAGAGAATATGTCTAGTAAATTATTGTAGTTGCTCGAGAGAGAATTATGGCACCTAAAATGCTCACGATCAGTAGAGAATACATAGGCGAAATTGTAGGGAACGTAGCGGGAAGGATTCCAACATTTGGGGAAATCATAACTCTAGACCTTATTAATTTAGTCTCCAACCCTAAGTGTCTTTAGTTGTTAATTTACTGCTTTAGTTTGTTAGTCAATTAGTTAGATACAAGAACCTTAATATTTATAACTTAGAAATTTATTCGAGCTTGTCTTCTTAACGATATTAAAATAATTATGGTGAAACCTTAGTTCTCTGTGGGATTCGACTCCGAACTTTTAGACCGGATTATATTTGCAGCGACCGCTTGGGCGTGATCAGCACTCCCAGAATTGTTCCCAACACAACCTCATCCATCATAAAATCAACACCATTCACCTTCAGACATATGTTGTCATCTTCTACCGTGAATGTGTCGGCATAGAAACTGTGCACCTCTGCCTCATACACTTTAGGGCTCTCAGTGGTGAACATATGTGTCCACTGTTGAAATTCACAGAATCAACCAGTTTGTGCATCCCTGTCATGTCAATAATATCAGGGGCAAATATTTTGCCCCACAACACCTTCTGGTTTCTCAGGTTTTCTCTTCCTTCATCCTTGGACACACCTACCTTGGCCTTCTTGGAGGAACCTGGTTCCTCATTGGCACCAGCTTTCCATTTCACAGATTTTCTCACACTTTTCCCTTTCTCTGCAGATTTCTTAGACACCTTTTCTCCAGACTTTTCAGACACTTTTTCACCAGACTCCTCAGCCACCTTCTCACCAGACTTTTCTATTTCAACATTTCTAGCTTCCATCATTCTTCCAGGTGACTCTTTCCTATATCTTGGAAATATAGGTTTCTTAGAGGACTTACAAATTAAGGAACCAGGTTCCTCATTCACCTCTTAATCAACATCAACAATAAGTGTTGGAGGCACTACCTTTTCATTCACTACCTTTCCACTATTTACCAACCTCCTCTTCTTCTTTTCTTCTTTGTTTTTCTTCAGTCTTGATTCAATAGCTTCCTTCTTTTGCAGCCTAGTAGTGGGTCTTTCAGGAGTGGTCATTTTGGGAGTTTCCTTACTACTCCTATCAGTAATAAAACTAACAACATGGATATTGTCATAATCTTTCTCATTATCATCATTCTCTTCCTCATAAAGAGGTCTCATCTTAGGAACAACAATGGATAATGTATCAACATTGAAACTAGGAGAGGGAGCGGGATCAATACTGACCTGGGATTCTTTTAAAGAACAGGGGGTTTCATCCTAAGTAGGAGCATAGGGCTCCTCTTGGACTGAGGGGTCAGGTCCCTCATATGGTTCCCCAATAGTACTTTCAGGTGCCAGATTTTCAAGAGGCATCAGTTCCCTACCCTCTACTTGTAGACTATCACCTTCCCCCTATGAGCCAATGATTTCAATAACACCTTCATAACCACCAACTAAACTTCCCTCCGCAGTTATTAACAACATATTCTCTATGTCCTCTTGTTCATTCAACCCCAAAGTTGATTCATAAAACACATGAGGAATATTACCTGTAGGGTCGGCAACAATCAAATCGAGGCTTGGGGTAATCAGCGCTGACTCTTCGCCATCACAACCACACTCTGTTGTGCCTCAGAGCTTTCTTCAACTTGCAGAATGAAGACTTCCTTATTTTCATCTCCCTCTACTGTTTCTCCCTCAACCATTTTTTCTTGTGAAGCATAAGGAGAGGTCGCAACAACAAACCTCTTTCGGTTCGGAGTTTTGCGTCTCCGATGAGAACCAGAGCTCGATTGGGTTGGAGAAGAAGCAGTGGGTGGTTAGGAATCTTGTGTAGGGTTTGGACTGGGTGACATAGGCGATTTAGACTCTGTCACATGTGCTTCGCAAGATGAAGACACAATAGGGACGACACTGGGAACATTTGAGGCTTCGAGATTCTCCGACACGGTGGAGATTTGCAGTGAGAGTTTAAGGGAAAAAAAGTATTTGGTTGTTGAGAGAAAAATGAGAATTTTGGCTTTTGATGTGAACAATGATGACAGCGACAACGTTTGGGTTTATGTAAATAGGGTGAAGGACCGGTTAGGAATGTATATTAATTTTCTGGATAGACGGGCCATTTAGTAACGAGTACGACTTTTGGGTTCTAAAGAAGGGAGAAAGAGAAACTGGCATTTTAATGACGTGGAACTTTCTCAGCCGTTAAAAATTTGTGCATAAGAGAACAAAAGGAACTACTAACATGTGTCAAGGGAACCGGGTCCCCTGAAAAATATTGTAAATGTAAGCCTCATCTTTTTACCAAAATGCAGTACCATTAGCTTCTCGTTTGCTTTGTAATTGACATGCATGTCTACCTGTAACAATATAGAAATGAGTTAGAACTTGCCAAAAAAAACACTTTTTAGCTATTTTACTTGTTCATTTCTTTCATAACCAATCATTGAGGGACCAAGTGCTTAGCTTTATTTTATCAGTCGTAGTGTCAATCGATTCCTTTCAAAGTGCTCTCTGCTCAGTGCTTTGGTGAAGATGTCTGCAATTTGATCTTCTGTGTTGCAAAACTTCATGCAGATATACCATTTTCAACATTATCTCTGAGAAAATGATGTTGCATATCAATGTGATTTGTTTTCTTATGTTAAAGGGTTCTTTGCCATGTTGAGAGAACTGGTGTTATCACACAGTAATGGCACACAATCAGAAAATATACCAAAGTCCTCTAACTGCTGCTTGATCCACATACTTAGCCTTTGCAGTTGAAAGTGCCATTGAGTTTTGTTTTCTTGTACCCCATGAAATTAAACACGATCCCAGAAAGTGTGTCATGCTAGTAGTGATTTTTCTATCCGCCAGATAACCATCATAATCATCGTCAGCATACCCGATCAAGTCGAAATTGTCTCTTGAGAGATAGTAGAGAACTAGGTCCTGCGTTCCTTTGAGATACCTTAGGATTCTCTTGGCAGCCTTCAGGAGATTCCTTTGGATTAGATTGAAACCTGGCACACAATCTTAGACTGAATACGATATCTGGTCTGCTTGTTTTGAGATACAAGAGTGACCCAATGATACCTCTGTACATGGTCTCATTCACAGGAGAACCAGGTTCAACCATGTCTAGACGAGTGGCAGTGGCAATAGGAGTATCGATGATTTTTAGCTTTCCATCTCAAATATCTTTAGAAGATTTTTGATATACGTTTGCTGACTTATCATTGTGCCCTTAGGAGTTTGCTTAACTTGCAGACCCAAGAAGAAATTCAATTCCCCTATCATGCTCATTTCAAACTCACTTCCCATGAGCTTTGCAAACTCTTCAAACAGAGAATCATTTGTTGCACCAAAGATGATGTCGTCAACATAAACTTGCACAATGAGTAAGTTCCTCCCTCGTTTATTCAAAAATAGGGTGTCGATTTTTCCTCTTGTAAATCCATTTTCTAGGATAAATTTGGACAGCCTTTCATACCATGCACAAGGAGCCTGCTTCAGCCCATATAGAGCCTTGTCCAGTTTAAATACATGCTCAGGATGCTCATGACATCCGAAGCCAGGTGGTTGCTTGACTAAGACGACTTCTTTTAGAAATCCATTAAGAAATGCATTTTTGACATTCATTTGGAACAATTTGAATTCCATATGAGATGAAAATGCAATGAGGTTCTGATGGCTTCTATTCTAGCAACTGGAGCAGAAGTTTCATCATAGTCAATCCCTTCTTCTTGATTGTAGCCTTGAACTACTAGCCTTTCCTTGTTCCTTGTTGTGTTTCCTAACTCATCAAGTTTGTTTCTGAATACCCACCTAGTTCCTATAATAGTTCTGTCAGCAGGTCGAGGAGCCAGGTGCCATATGTTGTTCCTCTCAAATTGATGGAGTTCATCTTACATAGCAGTAATCTAGTCAGCACTTTCAATGCTTCCTTGATATTTTTGGGCTCAATATGAGAAAGAAAGGTTGAGAAGGAAAGTGAGTTTCTTGACTTTGATCTGGTATGAATCCTCGAGTCAAGAGGAGTGATCACATTTTGAAGAGGGTGTGAACTTTTGTGCTTCTAGTTAGATAATTGAATCTCATTGTGAGAGGATCTAGGTTCTTCTGAATGTAATCCATTGTTGACATGAGTCTCTCTTCTCATATCACCATCTAGGGTTCCTTGCACAACATCAACAACTGTATTCTCAGCTTTAGTTGTTGTGATTGAGGGACCGGGTTCCTATACATCAGTTGGAGATATACCTGCACCATATTCATTTGATTCCTTGATGTGACTCATCATGTATGCCTTTCCATTTGCGACATGGACTTCACCAGGATCCGTTGACTGCTCTCTGTCTTGATCAATCTTATCATGTGAATCTTTCCAACATAGGTGGTATGATTCATCAAAGATCACATATAAGCTTTCCTCAACACATTGAGTTCTTTTCAAGTGATTCTTTGCCATTGTTGAAGACAAAGCATTTGCAACCAAATATCCTTAAATGAGTTAGCTTAGGTTTCCTCCCGTTCAGCAGTTCATATGGGGTTTTGTTCAGGAGGGACCTGATCATGCACTTGTTCATCAAATAGCATGCAGTGTTAACTGCTTTTGCCAGAATATTTTTGCAATGTCATTGTCTATCAATATTGTCCTTGCCATGTATTCAAGAGTCCTATTTTTTCCTCTACACAACACCATTTTTTGAGGTGCTCTTGGAGCTAAATAATTATGACTTATGTCATTTTCAGCAAAGAATTCATTGGATTTTGCATTGTCAAACTCTATGCCGTGATCAGATCTTATACACACAACATTATAGTTCATCTTCACCTGGATCTTCTTCACAAAAGCAACAAACAATGGAAAAGTTTCATCCTTGGTTCTGAGGAACAAGGTCCAAGTGAATCAAGAATAGTCCTCCACTATAACAAAAATGTACTTCTTTCCTCCTATACTTGGCACCCTCATAGGTCCAGTCAGATCCATATGGAGAATATCAAGTGGCCTTGAGGTGATGACTTCATTTTTGGGCTTAAAGGAGGACCTAAATTGCTTTCCTTTTACACAAACATCACATACCTTGTGATCTTTTAAGCTTGACTTAGGCAGGCCACGAACCAGGTCCTTCTTGACCAATTTGTTCAGCAAAGTAAAGCTTGCATGACCCAATCTTCTGTGCCATAGTTCATCACCATCATCAACAATACTCAGACATGTGAGATCCCCATTTTTTAAGGACTCAAAATCAGCAACATAAATGTTTTTGTATCTTTTTGCCACCAGGACCACTTCACCAGTCACAAAATTTGTGACTGTGCAGATTTTTGACACAAATTCCACTTTGTTTCCTTTGTCGCAGATTTAGGAAACACTCAGTAGGCTATATTTCAAGTCGTTCATATAATACACATTTTCAATTGAGTGAGTGTCTTCCCAACTCTTCCTACTCCCAGAATGTATCTATTTTTTCCATTGACAAAGTACTCACTTCCTCCTTGCTTGGCTTTGGGTGAAAGGAAATTATTTATGCTTCCAGTCATGTGCTTGGAGCAGCCACTATCCATATACTATTTTTGGCTGCTTACTTTCATTACTTCCTGCACAGGAAAATCAAAGATTAGACTTAGGAACTCAAACAAGTTTGGATCCCATGTAGTGAGGAAAGGGGCGAATTAATCTTCTTTTTGTCCAAGCAGGCAAAGCACATTTTCTAATGGAGGGACCAAGTTTTCAACAAAAACCTTGTGTTTTTGTTGGGATTGAATTCTAGCTTTACAGTTTTCTTTAAAGTGTTCAGTGTTTCCACAGTGAGCGCAAAGCCAGTTATCAAAGACAGTAACATACTTGCTATGTGGATTGTAGGGAGTCTTTTCCTTTTGGAACCCGACTCCCGTCCTGTTTCCACAATTACTTGTATACATGGCAACAATTGCATCAGAGGGCCAAGTCCACTTTAGAGATTTTTCTAGGTTATTTTTAACTCTGACTAGATCTTCTTGAAGTTGTATGTGTTCTTTCAAGTTCAGCACATAGACTAGATTTCACAGACTTGAGTTCATTTTCAAGCTTAAGGTGTGCCGAACTTGCAACTTCCTTTCTCTTTTGACTATTCTAGAGTTGTTTCCCCTTTTTAGTTCCTCAACTGTTTCTTTTAAATCCACGACTACCATCAACATGGCATATCCTTCATGTTCTACGTTTACAATTTTTTAGTCAAAACATCTTTTTCTTTCTTTAATTCCTCGATGGTTTCTTTTAGATCTACCGGTACAACTACCAAATCATCTCTATCATGTTCTACCTCTCATAGTTCCACATTTTACACATTTTTATCATTTATAAGACTATGATAAGCATCAATTAAAATATTTTCTAAATATATAAGATTTTTCTGAGAGTAATACTTTAAATTTCTTTGAACGTTTAGAAAGTTTACCTCATCATCATCAGATTTTGCCATCAGGGAAAAAATGGAGTCATATTCAACTGCTTCACTTTCTACTGCCATATTGGAGTTGTCACCTTGTTCATCATCTTCTCCAGATTCACTGGAAGAGACTCCCCATGCAGCAATAGCTTTTTCACAACATTGTCAGCAACATCTTTTCTCTTGAATCTTTTGTCAGGAACCGGGTTCCTTTTGGCTGCTTTGTCTGTGTTGTGCTTGTACTGGTCTTGCTTGAGGAGAGAATAATCCTTGATGAAATGTCCTGGCTTCCCACACTTATGACATAATTCATATCCTCTTGGCTTGCTGGAGCTGCCGCTTTTTGAAATACCTCCATTTCTGCGAACCATCTTCTGAAATCTCTTTGTCAGGTAAACCATATCAGCATCCTCACCACTTGAGTCATTGTTGTCTGTCTTGAGGATCAGGTTCTTCTCCCTTTTGGTCTCTCTTCTCTCATGATCATTCTTCTTCTTTATTTCATAAGTTTGCCTCTGTGATAGCATTTACTTTGCTTTCCCAGGAACCAGGTAATACACTAAGTATTTTCCTGACCAGTTTGTTCCTTGGAATGATTTCTCCTAGAGAATGGATCTCATTGATGATAGAGGTGAAGCGAGTGTGCATGTCCTGAATGGACTTATCATTCTTCATCCTGGAGAGTTCATACTCAGTGGTTAGCATATCAATCTTCGACTGCTTGACTTGAGTTGTCCCTTTGTGTGCTGTTTGGAGAGCTTCCCAGATCTCCTTGGCAGATTGACAGGCAGAAATCCTATTATATTCGTCTGGTCCAATACCACAGACGCAAATATTTTTTGCTCGAAATTTCTTCTCTATAGCCTTGCGGTCAGCATCGTTGTACGCCTTCCTTGTCTTGGGAACTGTCACTGCTGGTTCACCAATGGTCTTCATATGAATGAAAGGACCATCGATAATAACATCCCAAAGCTCTGAATCTTCAACCATGATGAGCATGCATCCTTGTCTTCCACCATCCGTAGTATTGGCCATCGAATCTTGGTGGTCTATAGATAGATTGACATTCTTCAACGTTTGGTGGAGTATCCATGAGGATCCTTTCTAGGTGTTAATCTGTTAGAAAGAACCTGCTATGATACCAATTGATAGAAACTTAGGGTCCACCAAAATGTATAGAGAATAGGGTTCTCTATCAGTTCTCAAAGAACACATACAAATATATAAGTAAATAGTAAACCAGAGTTTTACGTGAAAAACTCCCAGCTCACGGGATTAAAAACCACGACCAACACTCGTAGGATTTTAACTTCGCTAACCGAGAAAGTTCAAATTACAACCTATTGTAACCTAGGAATTAAAACCTTAATCCCTCACTCACTTGTAATAACTCTATTACAAGCCTCTTTGTAATAACTCTATTACAAAGCTCACAACTCGACTAACTTTAGTCAAGACACAAACACAAAGTTTATGATTTTACAAAAGGTTTCCTACATATTTATTCTAGCTAAGCTAAGTAGGAATTACAAGTAAATCACTTTAACAAAGGTACGGCATAACTAAGGACATGTAATAACTCAATGATGGAAACTGGTTCTTCGTTATGATGTTCTCTGTTCTTGAAGCCCTGAATGTCACTTGCAAGTTGGCAACACACTTGAGAGAAAGTTTGATGAATTCTGGAATGTGCAAGTATGTTTCTTTCCCTTTGCTTCATGTTAATATTACTCAAGTGACATCACTTGAATGAGGCAAGCATATTTGGTACAAGAGCATTCCCTATAAAGTGGCTGTTGCACTGTTTGCATTGTTGCATGTGTGCAATGAAATAGTTGCAGCGACTTTACAACTATGGAGAGCTGACTGGTACAGTCAGCAAGGGAACTGATGTCCATCTATTCCCTCGGAGAGTTGGAACATGTCCCAGACTTGAGATTTGTTGATCTTAAGCATGTTGAAGATGTGGAATAACTTCCCTATCTTGTTCTTATCATTAAGTTTGTTAGATCTTCAAAATATAATAGGACACATAACCTATCAATTTTGAAGGTGATGAATATCATATAAATGAAAGTGAAGAAGAGTCGAATGGTTTGGAGATAGATTCAGACAATTAATGGCTTGGAACTTGGGATAACACTAGCAAAGATAAGGTAGCAATCAAGCTGAAAGGGAAAGAAATAATGAAAGGAAGAGAGGAAAAAAAAAATCTATAAGGAAATGGTGAAGTTAGTGTAAAGGGGAGGAAAAGGGGAAGGACAAAAATAAAGATAAAGTGATGGAGAAAGCTAAGAGTTCCAATTTTGTCGGGTTACTACTGTAGGACTCAAGTACAGAATCTGAGAATGATAACATCTCTCCTAAGTATGATTCAGATGACATGTGCAGTATTAATATTGATGATGATGAAAAGGTTAGAAAGGTTGAAAATATTGCATTTAGGGCAGAAACAGACATGGATAATCCAACATTTAGGTTGGGAATGGAATTCATTATTGCAATAGAATTTAGAGTTGCACTGAGAGCATATTCTATTAAATATAACAAGAAAATTTCCTTCAAAAAGAATGGATCCGATAAAATTTCTGCAAAATGTTGTAATCAATGTCCATGGCGCATATATGCATCTTGAAAGGCACCAGATGACCCCACTATCACGATAAAACTTTAGTTTGGCTACATTCTGATGATTTTTTGTTTGTTTATGTCAACAAAAACGTAAAATTTTGAATGATTGCCAAAAAAATTCTGCATTATTTGAGAATACATCCAAATGTATAAGTAGGAGATTTCATGGACAAAATACATGAAGAGATGAATGCTGAAGTTTCAATGAGCCAAGTGTATAGATCAAAGACAATAGCAAAAGAGATGATAGAAGGTCACTACAAAAAACAATATGCAAAATTAGAGGACTACTGTGCAGAACTCAAGAGAAAGAATCCATGATCAACTGTATTGTTAGAAAAAACACCTCGTGAAGAGGATGGCAGACCTGTTTTTGAAAGAATTTACATACGTCTTGAGCCTCGCAGAAGAGGTTGGGTGGCAGGTTGTAGGCCACTCATTGGGATGAACGGTGCTTTCTTAATGGACCATATGGAGGTCAACTTTTGACAGCAATTGTGATAGATGCCGATAATGGTATATAACCTATACAGTAGTTGATATTGAAGCTAAGCATAACTGGAAATGGTTTTTAAATTTGTTGGTGGATGACTTGCAAATTAGAAATCATGATAACTTATGTCTCATTACAGACAAATAAAAGGTAGGATTTTTTATCCACATATAATATCATATTCTAGTTGCTTTCAATTATCAAAATTAGCCATGATTACTATTCTACTCACTTTTGTAGGGTTTGGAGGAAGTTATTTTTTAGACAGTTCCACAAGTTGAATATAAGCATTGTGTAAGACATTTGTATAATAATTTCAAGAAAGAGCACATAAGTTTATCGTTGAAGACGAGTTTGGAAAGACGCAAGGGAAACTTATGTAAGTAAGTATAGATATGAGATGAATATGTTGGAAAAGGAGGACAAAGAAGCAAGAAGTTGGTTCAACGATAAATCACCCAAATTCTGGAGCAAGTCATATTTTAAAAAAATAACAAAGTGTGACGTGCTTTTGAATAATCTTTGTGAGGCATTCAATGGGAAAACCCATTTTAAGGGTAAGGGAGAAACCTAGACTTGGACTACTTGAAGAAATTAAAATATATATGATGAAGAAACTGAACCAAAAGAGGAAATACCTGCTCAAATACCAAGGTAATATTGTTATTGTAACTTCTCTGAAGCACAAAATATTTAACATGATCCTGAGAATATTTTACTATAACAGAAAATTTATGCCCTTGAATCCGAAACCTAGTAGAAAAAGTGAAGGAAGACTCAGCTACATCAATCCCTACTTGGGCTGGAAATTTTTTATTTCAAGCAAAGACCATGTATAGTGACAATTTAGTGTTGACTTAAGTGGAAGAATTTGTTCATGCAGAGGATGGGATCTTACAGAAATACCATGCTCATATGCAATGAGCTGCATATTCCATACAAGAGATGATCCGAAAAATTTCATGCATGATTGCTACAAGAAGACTACTCAAATGAGGATTTATGAGCCAGTCATTACTCCAATTGATGGACCTGATATGTGGGAACCTACTGATCTACTTGATGTTAACCCTCCTAACTATGAGCAGAAGAAAAGTAAGTTGAACAAAAATAGAAGAAAAGAGCCCGATGAAATTGAAGCCTCCAAGAGAAAAGCAGTTGAGATGAAAAAATAGAGAAGGGAGAAAAATAATAATAATTTGCAATAAGTAAAATGCATGATGTTACCAAATTGAGTAAGAAAAGGAAGTTAAAGAGGTGTAGCAAGTGCTTGCAAACTGGTCACAACAAAACAACTTGCAAGAAGAGTAGTGATTCCCCGAATTCAACAACTCTACCTCAAGCTACTCAAACAACTCAAGATTGGTGGTGCCAAAATACTACAAGTCAATCTCACCCAAGTAAGCAAATCAATTTTGAGTCCACTTATTGGACTGGACATATAAATGAACCTTCCAAACTCAATATAAGTATGGAACCTTAAATATAGGTGATTTAATACTTTGAGAGACAGTTAATAAATTTTTTTTTTTTTTTTTTTCATAGCTAAGAACGCCAATGGAGGATGATTCATCTCATAAGCATGCACAAGCTCAAGTTGGCGGCATTGTGATAAATGCTGAGAAGTATATGTGGAATAGAAAAAAATATATTAGCTTATAAACCCTTCAAAATACAAGTGCAATAGAGAAGTCCAAGAAACTTTGATGTGGAAGAAAACAGAAGCAATTAGCATATGAAATTGGCAGCAAGAACAAATTTTAAATTCATCACGACTTCTTTTGTTGTTTAATAGATATTTACCTATTATTTATTCCAAAGAGATTCTCAAGGTCAAATTTGTCATTTACCTTTACAATTTAATTTTAGTATTTTACTCTTCAAAGCCTTTTGACTTATCTTTATTGCTTAACTATATACACCCTTCTCCTATTTTCATCTCAAGCAGAGAGGAACAAGATCGTTACACAAGAATTTACAGCAAAAAAGAATAGTGTTATAGCAAGTAATAGCGATTAGCAAAAAGTACATTACATGCGAGCTCATATACATATACATATACATTTTCAAAAGTTACTGACATCAATCTCAAACTATTGGACTATATTTATATTTCAATACAAAATAGAGATTCTCTAATGACTACCCCAAAAAAAATTTCTTGCAAAAGAATTAGACAGTAAAAAAAAAGGAACTAGCTGAATATAGAAAAACTGACCTCTGAAAGGGATCCATCAGGAAAGGTGTGAAGAAGTAAACAACGAAGGCTTTAACAAGGTGAAATCAGAGAAAATATGGGGCATTTTGGAAGATAAAGCTTATAAAAATCGACGAGATGCATAAATCTTAACACCGTTGCTGTTAATGAGAACTGAAAACATATCTTAGTCCTTTATCTGAGATTTTCCGGCTTCAGAGTTGCGGGGTAAACCCGTGAAAAGATGACAGATTCATTCAGCTTGTCCTTTTAGGCGAGGTGAAGGAAAGAAAAGATAATTGTGACTGATTTTTGCTTTGGTCTTGAGCTTGTCGATATGCTCTAGGTGTGAAGCAAAGAGAAGATTAGTATGACTATTGACCGGTCGTTTGCTTTGGCAACCAAACCAACTCCTTTTTGTTTAATCTCTCTTTATTTATTTTATAATATGTCATTCTTATATTTTCTTTTTTATTTGTATTTCCTATTTTTCCGCTCATGAAAAAATTATTTATTTTACAAGGGAATGAAGAGGTTAGGGTTGAAATCGTAAAAAAAAAATAAGACCGGATGCAAATCACAAAAAAGGATACACATTAGGGATGCAAAATGGGATGGACTCAATATTATCCAATCTAAGAGATGCACTTGACATAACCAAACATTGTAACCTTTGAAGTTTAGTTGGCAATAGTTCAAGTATTTGACTTTTAGTTGGGAGAAGTGGATAAAAGAGTCGCCACATAAAAGTTAACGTTGTTAATACAATGTTTGACTAATTCTCCCTTTCCACATAAAACTCAACATTATTCGTGTAATGTTTAGTTTCATTTACTCTTTATGTGTAAGTAATACTCAGTAAATTATGCCATAATATAATATTATTTTATGGAAAATAAAATTTGATATAAAAATATGGGGATTAATAATACGTGATTAAAACAATTAAATGATAAAATAATCTTTCATGTAGTAACCAATAATTTACTTCATAATGTGTAATATAATATAATACTCGCAAATACAATACTAGAAATTCACATGACTTAGATTCTAAACAAAATGACTCACAGTATTTTGCAGAAAGTCAAAGTGCACCAAGTGTGTGTAATAACTAGAAATTCACAGGAGTTAGAGGTCGGTGTATACAGAAACTGGAATTTGCTCAGTAAAAACAGCCGACGTATATAATGAGATCGGCACCCTCTTTTTCCCCAAAAGAAACCTACAACCTAAGCCACTGACCTAAAACACACACACACAAAAAAAACTAGGGACAGTCGGACAGACGAAAAACAAAACCCTCCAAAATCCCAAGAGTCCCAAAAATCCCTATATATTCCAATCCTTGTTCTAGTTGGTCTCAGAATTCTGCTTTTGTTAATGTTCGATGCTTCTCCCATTCATAATCGGATCCACTTCAGCTAATATTAGATGCTCTGTTTCTCCCTCGTTGTTTCTTCCTATTTCATGTCTGCAGCAACAAGGCTGACTCTTCATAAGTTCCCTATAAAGTTGTCTACTTTAGTGCTGTTTGAGTTCCAGCCTACACTTTTCTGCACACCATGAGTGATTCTAAGGTGGGTTTTATTGATTCTTTATGTTTCTCTTTTTGCTTTTGTTGGTATTTTCGTAATTCTAGAATATTTTGAATTATGGACAAAATTGGTTCTTGAATCTTAAGTTGTGGTTGTAATATTGTGGTTTGTGGCCTTCATATTCTGGATGACTGAGTAAGGTAAAGACTGCACTTTGTTTCTGATATATGCTGATTTAGTGGAATTATAATGTTTGGTTATTTTGAGTTATGGATAAAAATCAATTCTTTAGAAGTTTGGGATGGTTCATTGGCGTATCATTGTCTGGTTATTATTGGCTGTAAGCAATTTGTTTGTGATGATTTGTATTTTTTTTTGGGAATATGTTCTTTGAGTTGCGGACTTTTTTATTTTTTTTAAATGTTATTGATTGCTAGTTTGGTTTTGATGGTATGTGGTTGTTGTGGGTGACCTAGGAAGTGAAAAAGAAATTTATGTTTCTGTCAGATGGATATGCTGTTAGAGAAAGATTTTAGTTAATGGTTGAATGGCTTCTTGCTGCAAAGTAAAAGAGTCAGTAAAAATTTCCCTTTTTCTCCACATGCTTGTCTTTATGGATACTTGTCTAGTAGGAAATGTCCAGTGCTAAGTTACATAAGATCACTTGGGAATATCTCAGGCTTGTGGTAATGACCAATTAGTGTGGCTACTTGCGTTTTGCTGGTATATTCTATTTACCATGGAGTATGAAAGACCAGGGTTTGTTCCTGCCTGTTCTATTTTTACTTGATCACTTTTATATTACTAAGACATGGCATAAAGTCTTACAAGAATTCAAGATAATGATCAAGTCAACAAATATTTTTGGGCACAAGTTTAAACAAATAACTAACTAAGATAACCTTCTATACAATGTTAATAAGACATTCGTTGATCCTAATAGAAGAAGTGGTTTGAACAGTGATATCCTGCATTTAGCTAGGTGCATTAAGTCAATACATTAGTGGTTACACAAGTCTTGTGAAGGCTAATTCGGATTTGAACTGATGGGGTTGGCCGTAAAAGACTCAAAGGAGCTGCTACAATTGCAGGCAGAAAATGACTTTGGTTCATGGATTTGGTGTTAGCGTGTCAAGCGATTGTGTAACTGTGGTTTGGACTTGTTAACTTTGTATGAATAGTTAAGAGCTTTAGATGTGTCGGAAGGATTGGTGGATATTTGGTATAGTTATTGGTATGGTATGATATGACAGGATTATAGTCTGTAGTTTTTGCAGCTTCTGTAGATTTCTCGATAGTTGTGCTGTGTTCGGTGATACTTTAATTATTTGAAGAAATTACTGATTACCTCTGATTCTGCCCTTTTCTTTTCCTCTCATTTTGGTTAGCTCTGATAGAGCCAACATTGTTTCTTTTGTCTTGACGTTGCAGTTATTTTTATTTGGTTCATTTACTGAAGATGAAACGAAGTCATTGCTGAACCCGCCATCTGGTTGTGATGCGCATAAGCACGTGGAAGAAAAGGTGCTAGTTAATGCCTCAAAATTGGTGCCTGAATTATCTTTTGGAAGTTTCAGCAGTATATCCCATTCTCAACCTGGTTCTTCCAATGAGAAAGTAGACTCAGATTCCTCTACTACTCTCAAGGAGCAGAAAGCTGGGCATGAGAAACCAAAGACAGATAACTTACTAAGAGAAATCAAACAGAATGGAGATGTCCAGAACGATTACTACGCCAATGGACATGAAGGATCTGCAATGGTACACAATGTCGGCTTTAGCAATTTATGTGTGTCGCAAGATGAGGGTAAAACCATTAACAATTTGTCTAGTACAGCTGGACGAGATGATGATGCACTATTAAATAAAGGAAGTTCGAATGGGCCCACTAGCAATTCAGCAAAAAGTGCATATTCAGGACAGGCCCCTCTGGAGGTGTCTGGTGGGCCTCTTGATGTTGCAGGCTTGCTACCTCGGGGTTTAATCAACTCGGGGAACTTATGCTTCCTTAATGCTACATTACAAGCTCTTTTGTCATGTTCACCTTTTGTTGAGCTTTTGCTAAGTCTAGGGATACACAGTATTTCCAAGGTTGAATATCCAATATTAGCTGCATTTGTGGAATTTCTTTCTCAGTTTACTGTACCTGGTTCTACAAATTTACTGAAGAAAGATGCCACCAGTATTGAAGTTGGTACGCCCTTCAGCCCAGCAATATTTGAAGCAGTTCTGAAGAAATTTACTCCTGATGTGCCTAAAGCCATTTCCGGCAGGGCAAGGTCTGTACTTATTTACACTTGTTTAGTATCTTTTTTCTGGGGTTTTCTTCAATGTACTTGTTGTGACAGACCTTGAGGTCACCATTTCTCGATTAGTGTAAATTGGAGAAATGTGTCAACTCTTTGTAAAGTATCTCAAAACTCCCTTTATTAACATTCTTCCAGACAAGAAGATGCACAGGAGTTCCTGAGTTTTGTAATGGATCAGATGCATGGTGAATTACTAAAGCTTGAAGGGCAATCAGGTTTAAGTGGGAAAAATTTATCTCTTGTTTCGTCAGAAGAAGATGAGGGATGGGAAACTGTTGGCCCAAAGAACAAATCTGCAGTCACAAGAACTCAGGACTTTGTTCCTTCAAAATTAAGTGCAATTTTCGGAGGGCAGTTGCGGAGTGTTGTTAAAGCAAGAGGTAGTGTGCTTTTTATAAATATTGAGATTTGCTTCTTATATAAAGATCATCCGCTACTTATGAAGAGCATAAGACTTGTCAAATCTAGGGGTATTACCTGATTTATTAAAAAAGGACTAGTCAAATCTAAGAATTGGGAATTGGTTATTCCATAAATTTTCTCATTTTGGATTGCCCATGTGAATCCTGTTCCAACTGTGATAACTGTCAAAGGAAGTGTGGATCATCAGTTTAAGTTAAATATCCTCTCTAAGACAAAAAAAGGTTTTACACAAAATTAAGTAGCTTTTGAGAAGTGGTAAGAAGCTTCGTTTTTTCTCTAAATCCCAGAAATTTCTTATTTGCTACTTCTCATGATTTTATTTTAGCTTCGCATGACCTATAGGTTGATCATTAACTTTCTATTTGCATGACCAAAATAAAATAAAATTCTGCCTTAATTGTAAAGTTATCAAAGGATGCAAAGAATGCGACAGAGGAAGGTGATTTCTGGCTGTATCGTGGTAAATTATCTTTTTCCCAGCAACCAGTCTACAGTATTATCTTTTAGTTTCAGAAACTGTAACTTGCTATATTACAAGCTCCCAATCTAACATAAATGCAATAGCTCGTTTGCGAAACAACTAGATGTTGTGCTCATGCTAATATGTCTTTTATCTATTTTTCGTAGGAAAGACAAATTTGTCTGACCTTTGAGGTTCTCTCAAGTTCCAACTATTTTTGAATTTGGATTGAGTTTAAGATTTTGAATCTACTTTATTATAGGGAACAAAGCCTCTGCCACTGTTCAACCATTTTTCGTGCTCCATCTTGATATTTCACATGAGGCTGTTCGTACCATTCAAGATGCTCTCCGTCTATTTGCTGCTCCTGAGACACTCGAGGAATATAGAACAACAGTAGGAAAGGTAAATTGTTCCACTGCCTTTTGGACATTATGGTTTTTACTGTCTGCTCTTAGTTTGGGAATGGTCCAGTATCTAAATATCAAGTATTGAATATGTTGACCTACTGCATAAAACTGTATTGAACCTTAGATAGGTCACAATTCAGAGGCCTCTAGTGTACAAGTTCCCTAAAAAACTTTGCTGTTGATGACATTGTTTGTGCGACCAACCTGTTTTGTTTTTACTTTGATAATGTATTATTCACAAATTTAGCACTAAGGAAGTGTTCTGAGTTACAATAAGGAGTCAAGCTGTCCCTCTTATATCTTTTGGGGAGCCTATGAAATCCAAATATTCATGTACCTCACCTACAAAATGGAAAATTACACTAAAAGGATAAGGTTGTTTGATAAAAAGCCTTCTATCTGTAAAGGAGATTTATTTTTCCTTTAAATCATCTGGGGTTCCTTTCCTTCTAGAGAGTCCATGAAGTGAAGACTGGAACTGTGAGACATGTATTCTGCAGTTTTGAAGCCTTTTTCCCATGCCAGCTCCAGTTATTTGCATCACTAACTGAAACCCTAAAATGGTTATTACAAAAACTTTACCATATGTCCCTCGCAACTCGAAAATTAAAAAGCAAGTGTTGTGAATTTTCATTGTGCAATCCTCATAGGTAACATCAAATTTTCCTATGTTAGACAAGCTTTACGCATAATAATCCATCCAAAACTGGAGCTGGAATCAGCCTTCTACCTGTCATCGGGATTAACTTCGTTTTCCTATTGGTTGATTATTCACAAGTTATTGCTGGTTTAGTGATCACTGATCAGATTAAAAATGATCACATTCAGTAGATGGTGCAAGTAGGCACGCGTTGGGGGATAAAATGAGAGGTCTCATCAGATGGTTTGGTCATGTCATCAACCTACAGATGCATCGGTCCGTAGGTGTGGAACTATACTGAAGGAGGGTGTCAAAAGGGGACAGGGTAGACCTAAAATCACATGGAAGAAAGTTGTCTCAAAAGACCTACAAATCCTTGGAATCAATCAGACTTGGAATTAATGCAGACTTAGCTAAAGATGGACATAATGGAAGAGAAAGATCCATATAGGTGATACCTACTAGTTGGGAATGAGTTTTAGACTTGGTAGAGAAGTTCATTTTGATGAGTTCTTTTCATCAAAAGAACTACTATTATTACATTATTATTATTTTATGAAAGACCTGATTTTTTTCTGCTTTGATTTTTTATCTTGCCGGTTTTTTTTTTCCATGATTTCTTCACTACCGTAGTTTCTTTCCTATATTATTGTAACTTTGCTTTCCTTGAGCCGATGGTCTATCAGAAGCAACCTCTTTACTTGCACAAGTAGGGGTAAAGACTGTATACCCATTACCCTCCCTAGACCCCACTTGTGGGATTACATTGGGTATGTTGTTGTTGTTATTGTTATTTATATAATACATTTATCTTATTTTTGACTTTCACTTTTATTTTATTTTAGTAATAATGATGATATAAGTTGAGCTTAAAGAAAGAAATGAGGATTCATATCGCCGATCCCAACTTGTTAGGGACTGAGGCATAGTTGTGATCGCTGATCAAAGGCAGGATACTAACTGGTTTTTGACCTCTAACATAAGGTTGTTTATTTCCTTGCAGTTTGGATCAGGTAGTGCCAGAAAATCCATCAGCATACAGACACTTCCTAAGATGATGATTTTACACCTGAAGCGGTTCGGTTATGGAAGCCACGGAAGTACTAAACTGCTTAAACCGGTGCAATTCCCGCCTGAACTAGTGATAAGCCGTGATTTGCTTGCTACTTCGACTACTGAGGTAATATTCAAATTTAATGAAGTTCTTTGTTAACCCTCTATCCGTATCAGGGGGAAACAATTTAATTTCTGATTTATAATTCTGGTTGCGATTTTACAGTGTTATAAGGAATATTTTGAAGGTCATTGTAGATAGAAATAGATTCAATTGTCAATTTCAAGATCGTTGGTCTTATAATCTAAATACCCCACCTTCAATGAACTAATTTTATATATCAACTACTGTGGCTATATGATAGACGGCATATAATTCAGTTAAGTGTTAAATGTGAATATATATTACACCCTTGTGAGTTTTAGAAGTCATAGATATCTATAGAGCAAAATTGGATAGATCATACTGCTAACTCACATGGGGAATTAAGTATCGTCATTTACTGAAGTGGAGTAATCCATCATAAGTCAGAAACCTTGTCAACAGAGCATATTGACGTCCCCTTGGATCCAAAAATGAAAAATCATCACCTTTTTGTACGAATCGTCTAGGAAGCAACACATTAATCTGATATGGCATGATTTCCATGGATTGACATGAGGTGGAACTTTTGTTTGTTGTTGTTGTTACATGCAGGGTCGACAATATCAACTTGTTTCCACAATAACCCATCATGGGAGGGAAGCTTCTAAGGGGCATTATACTGCCGATTGTCGCATCCAGAGTGGGAAGTGGTTGCGATTTGATGATGCCTCTGTTACTGCTGTTGCCATTAATAGAGTGCTGCACGATCAAGCTTACGTTCTATTCTATAAACAAGTATAGGTAACACGTCTTAATCCAATCAGGTAACCGAGCGGGACACAGAAGACATTCTGAAGTCATTGGACATTGCCACACCTCAGGCATCTGCACTGCTATGTGTGCTCCATTGTGTTAGATAGTCAGTATTGTGTTTCCATCTACATGGTCATCAGGGAAATGAAGCATCAATTGGCATCCGGGGCATGTGGTAAATGTATGGAAATTTTGTTACTAGTTGTGCTTGGTGCTGTTCCTTTCCTCGTCTTCCTTTTTTGATCTTTGATTCATTGTATTAGGAAAATTTGACTATTCTGTAATGAGAATGAGATCAAGATATTTCTTTATAATCTTTGATATTCTAGTTTCTCTTTGCTTTAGTTTATATTGAAGCATAGCTTTATCTGGTGGGGCAAAGTGAATATATATTGTGGTTTATATGCCATTCTTGAATGAAATGGAATAGCCAAGCAAGCAGCAGAAAGTACGCGCATATATGGTGTTCCAAGCCTCAATGCCTTGACAGAAAGGGTTGGAGAATGGAAATGACACCAGGTAGCCACTCTAACTGTATTTAAGCATAGCTATTTAGAATACAGCCACACTTTAAAATGTATTTAAAGATTGGGACGTCTTGAAGTTTAAAGGCAAAATGGACCTCGGACTATCTAAACTTTTACCAAATTTTAAAGACGGTATATGAACTTTTGGTTTTTTATTTTAGCATCTCACCTTAATCGACTGTTTGTAAGTGAACACCTCTGACTTTTGACTATGCTTATGTGGCAGTTGTACAATGACGTGGTCAAAGTGCGTACCAATCACGCAGAAAAAGTGCGGCGTTCGGATTACTCTATTTAAAAATGTTAAATCTAAATAAAGAAAAAGGAAAAGTAAATAAAAGACAACAAATAAAAAATTTAAAAAATCCTAAATCCCTACCGTATCCCTTTCTTATCTTCTTCCTTACCCATCCCCCCTCAAAACCCGTTCCCCCATGCCCATCTCCTTTCTCGTCATTGCAGCTTTAAAGTTTAAACGATCCCTTGGCCAGCCTCTATTTCTCCACAAAATAATCATTTTGGCATTGGTCTATCTCATATTTTAGTTGACGGCAAAGATATGGTGGTAACATCATTTCCGGTGATTCTTCTTTGGCCGATTGAAACGATGAAGTTGCTCGAAACTTTCAGGGGTGGTAAGTAATAGGTGCTTAAGGAGGTCTGTTAATTTTGATCTTGACGAGTGTCACCAAGATGTTTTTTTTCCGAGGGACACTTTATCGGAATAGTTGATTATTTTTTTTAGAAAGATCTTATGGTTTGTTTGGACTAATTTTGGACTGAGATTGGGTTAAAAACTTAAAATATGTAGTAGGATATGAATAGATCAGATTTGGACTTTTACCGTTGAAAATGGTGGTGGGGCAAGTGAAGGTTTCGGCGGAGCAATGGTGAAAAGAAAGGAAAAGGAAAAAAAAAAAAATTTGATAAGTTGGTTTAAAAAAATGGGACCCACAAATTACAAATGTCAAATAATAAATGCTCTTAGCATCATTCGTGGTATTTATGTCACGCAATTGAGATATACGCTATAAGGGAGGAGTTTATTATAAGTAACTTTATCGAATTGAGGTGCTAAAATGGGAAAATTGAAAATTCATATATCGGCTATAAACTCCGGTACAAGTTTAGGTGGTTCGAAAATTATGTCCAGAAATTCGAATAATATGTCTTGGATTCTATATTAACAATTCAGAATTCAGTACAATTAGTTTTGAATATCAAATTAGCAACTCGAAAATTTAGGATACTTATAGCCTGTTTGGCCAAACTTCTAAAATCACCTTATTTTGAGAAGTACTTTTCTCAAAAGTACTTTTGGTGATAAGAAGTTTGTGTTTGACTAATTTATTTGAAAAACACTTTTGAGCAGTAGTTAATATTTGACCAAGCTTTTAAAAGCTGCTTTTAAGTGTATTTTTCTCAAAGTGTTTCTCAGAAAATACTTTTGGAGAGAAGCTATTTTTTTCTGCTTTTAAAAACTGCCTCTGGTTCTCCTCAAAAGCACTTTTTTTTCCTTCTAAAAGCTTGGCCAAACACCTCAATTTTGGAAAAAATACTTTTGGCCCAAAAAAAGCTTGGCCAAACATGCTATTAATCCTTAAGTTTGGATGAATTGACTATCTTTAAATACATTGTAAATTATGGATATATTTTAATAACAGGCTTAAAAGTGGCTACTGGTGCACTTCTCCCTCTTTTGTTTTCTTGTATTTGGATGTTGTAAACTCGTCAACTTTGCAAGAGTAAGCCGCACTTGTGAAAATATGTCTAATCGTTGAGGAATGGAATCATAATCATTTTTTGCAAAATATACTCTCTTCACCTGTATATTTTTCCTTATAGTTAAACTTTTAACTCTTTTGCCTTTTGGGAAGAATAATAGATAGGTGTATGGGTCAAAATACGACTGAGAAAATTCGGCTTGAAGAGGTGATCAAGTGTGAGAGTTGTGGTTCATCACAGGTGATTAGGTCGAGGTCGAGCGGGTGTTGACAAGATTGAGTAGTTGAGTAGCCCATTAGGGCCGAGGTCGAGCAGTAAGAAGTGAAGTAACGGCTAGTAAAACTTTGGAACTTTCAAAATGAATATTCTATTGAATATTCCTTCTGTTGTACTTTTTAGGGGGGGGGGGGTATCCCATATAAATGGTAGAAGAGGTAAGGCAAAAGGTATGTAATATTCCATTTGCTATGAACTCTTATGAAAAGTTGACTCTGGAGAGACAATACAAAATATTACCTTTCCATAAGAATTCGATTTGCTGTGAATTCCACCTTTTCTTGCATCAGATCCGAGAAAACCACATATATTCTCATATCCATTTGTCTTACATCGTTGTCAGAGAGAAGAATCATCCACCTCATTCAATATTTGAGTGAATCATTCTCTCAATTTACATTTATTGCCATTTAATATAGTTATTGCTTGTCGTTGTTCCTCCACTTATTCATAACTGCATCATTTAATACCATTTACATTAAATCAGTTGAAGCATCATTCTACGTTACATATTCAAGCACGTGTTAGTGTTAGGTCTAGAACTTATTATGCTTAACTAGAATTTATCCATAACTTTCTTATTTAATTAGTTTAACTAAAGGTTTCATACTTTTTGGTCAAACAATTTGGTGCCGTCTGTGGGAATTTTCTAGTTAAAAGTCTTAGTTCTCCTAGATCTAAAGAAACAACATAACACAAAGTCTCGTTTCTTTTTCTGCGTGCATAGTCTAAGATGGCAGGTAACTGAGAGGAAAGACTGAAAGCAGTGGCAGCCATCTTCTACACACCATCAACAAGGATACCGGAACGGACGAGAAGAATGTGACACCAAATGCTTCCCTAGACGAAATGGTTCACCCTTTCCTCATGGCAGCATCACGACCTCCCATGGGAAAGGAGCATCCACGTCCATAGCGGAAGAAGCACCACCAACAGTAAAAAAGCTACTAAAAGCATGGCTAACGAGTACGCTGACCAGCATACTCGACAAACCCGCCCAAAGGACGAGCAGAGAGCATGTACGAGTCGGCATCACATCAGTAACCGATGAGCAGCACAACCCTCATCTTATAACAAGTATCACTCACACCTTAATGATGCAAGTAACGACACCCTCACAGCTATTCTAAGAAAATGGAGGAGATGGAGAACGAGAACAAAGCGCTCCGCGACCAAATGAAGGAGCACCAGGATAGGGTAGAAAAGATACCGGGCGCCCCCAAAACTTCTACCAAAACGGGACGCTGGCCCGGTTCATGGAACAACCGTATAACGACGAGACCGAACCGCATGCTATACCCAAAACATTCAAAATGCCGCCATACTTGAAGATATATGATGACACAACAAACCCTGAGGATCACGTCACCCACTATGTCACTGCAGTGAAAGGCAACGACCTCGCTAAAGAACAAGTATCATCCATATTGCTGAAAAAGTTTGGTGAAACCCTAACTGGGGGAGCATTGACGTGGTACTCGCAACTACCCGCGCAATCCATAGAAACATTTGAGGAAATGACCGACAAGTTCTTCACCGCCCATGCCGGGGCTAAGAAAGCAGAGGCGAGGGTAAATGATATATTCTCCATTAAACAATCACCCGGCGAAGGACTCAAAGACTTCCTCGCCCGATTCAACCGTGTTAGAATGACTCTCCCAAATGTGTCGGAGGGAATGGCGGTAGCAGCTTTCCAAATGGGCTGAACATGAGCTGTTTGCGGGCAACCAGAAATTTGTTGAGCCGACTCAAGAAATACCCCAACCACTTGGGACGAAATACACAATGCCTATTGTGCCGAGGTGAGAGCAGACGAGGACGACCTCAATGGACTAACCCAATGGCTGACACCAGTCCATATGGAGTCGAGAAAGGATTGCAGAAATGATAATAGAAGGGACCATGCAGGTCAGCGTCTCAACCATGAAAGACACCAGCCATACGTCAGAGCTGTCGTCATACCACCTCCCCCCCCCCCACCATGGCGAGGGTCTATCCAGGCCGCATACAGGGACTCACCAAAACGAAAGAGGTATGCCTCCACTACTATCTGCTCACAATTTTTGTGTTTCTCCTTCAGAAATAGTCTACGTCCTGGAGAAGCTCGGCCCAAAGGTGAAATGTCCACAAAAGATGAAGTCAGACCCAAACACCATAAAGTCGAATGCCCTATGCGAATTCCACCAGGAACGAGGTCACATGACTGAGGACTGCATCGCCTTGAGGCAAGAGGTAGTGAACATGCTCCACCAAGGGCATTTGTGAGAACTAATGAGCGACCGAGGAAGGGCGAACTTCGCTCAAGGACGAGAACAACATCAAGGCCCCCCGAAGCCACCCTCCCCAGCCTGCACTATCCAAATGATCATCGGTGGAGGCGATGGCACGACAATCAACAACGTAAAGTTCACAATTACCCATAAGTTGAAGCGATCGATCACCTATGAACGATATGACGACCTCGAAGTCGGATACCCACGTTTTGACCTTTCCTCACTATAATGCTTTTGTTATTACTTTGCACATTTCAGATACCGATGTAAAACAGATTATGGTAGATGACGAAAGTGGCACGCGCAATCCACCCTCAAGTTCTCACACAAATGAGGCTCGAAGATAGGATAGTGCCACACTGCATCACACTAACAGGTTTTAACATTGCAATTGAATGGACTTCCAGAGAAATCAAACTACCCGCTCTGGATGGTGGTATCACCCTGGAAACAACATTCCACATTATGGATCAAGATACGACATACAATGCCATCATAAGACGGCCTTGGATACACGCCATGAGGGCCGTCCCATCTAGCTTATATCAGGTCGTCAAGTTTCCCACCCCATGAGGAGTATTCAGCATCCGCGGAGAACAGCGCACGACCCAAGAATGCTACCGCATTGTGCAAGACTGCACATACACTCAATAGTTAAAGGGCAAAGGTGCAAAAGCATAGCAATTACCGAGGTCGAGGTCAGAGGGCAATGAAGACAAAAATGTCATCAAGGACCCCGAAGTCATAGAGGCTACGGGATCAGCGTGGAAGACCTCGACCCCGTTCATCTCGATAAAAACAGCCACAGCAAAAAGGCCTATATCGGCTACCAACTCCAAGAACCAGGTAAATTCCATCAATTTTTAGTTAACAATGCAGACTTGTTTGCCTTTTCTCATGCAGATATGTCGGGCATCTCGAAGTAAATAACAACACATAAATTGAATGCCGACCAAGGGTACCCGCCGGTACGACAGGTTAGTAGAAAATTCAATGTCGCGATAAACGATGTTGTCCGCAAAGAGGTGGAAAAATTACTTGAAACAACTCTATCAAGAAGTCAAAATACCCCCAATGGGTCGCCAATGTGGTCATGGTGAAAAAGAAAAATGGGAAATGGCGGATGTGCGTAGACTTCACAGATCTAAACAAGGCATGTTCGAAAGACTCATTCCCACTCTCTCACGTTGATCAGCTCATCGATGCGACAACAGGGCACGAGTTGTTAAGTTTCCTGGATTCTTATTCGGGTTACAACCAGATCCTAATGGAGGAGGAAGACCAGGAAAAAACTACTTTCATCACCCACCACGGGACGTACTATTACATAGTTACACCATTCGGATTGAAAAACACAGGGGCGACATACCAGAGGCTGGTGCCAAAAATGTTCAAAGAACAGCTGGACAAAACCATGGAAGTATACATAGATGACATGATGCTCAAGTCGAAGAGAAAGGAAGACCATATAGTCCATTTGAGAGAAGCCTTCGACATACTTAAGCAGTATGGCATGAAATTGAACCCCAAAAAATGCGCCTTCGGCATAACCTCAGGAATGTTCCTCGGCATTTTAGTATCGCAGAGGCATTGAGGTCAAACCTGATCAAATCAAGGCTATAGAGGGAATACCAGAAAACTTGACCAGCAAGAAACATGTGCAGAAGCTGACCGACCGTATAGACGCCCTATCAAGGCTCATCTCACGATCCTCTAATAGATGCCACAAATTCTTCAGCGTGCTCAAAAAAGATAACGGACTCCAATGGAATTCTGAGTGCGTCGACACCCTAAGAGAACTAAAGGTGTACCTATCTTCGCCCCCACTGCTTGCTAAGGCGGAACCTGGAGAACGCCTCCTAGTCTATCTAGTCGTGTCCGACGTTGCAGTAAGCGCAGTCCTGGACTGAGAAAATAAAGGTACACAATCTCCAATCTACCACATTAGCAAGATCATGGTCGATGCTGAAACGAGGTACCCCCACCTCGTGAAGCTAATCTTGGCTTTGGTCGTAGCTTTACGAAAGCTTAGACCTTATTTCCATTGCCACCCCATCTCGGTGGTCGCGACCTTTTCTCTAAGGAGTATCCTACACAAACCTGAGATGTCGGGTAGATTCGCCATATGGTCCATTGAATTGAGCGAGCACGATATAACCTATCAGCCGCGAACAACGATAAAGTTGCAATTACTTGCCGACTTCAGCGCTAAAATAATGCTTGAGGTCGAATGGGAAGCCGCTGGTACTTCCCCTAAGACACACGACCTATGGATTTTGTGCACCAATGTCACCTCTATCGCGTCAAGATCTAGACTAAGTCCTGTACTCGAGGTCCCAACAAGCGAGATAATTCTCCAATTCATACGGTGCCCCCATATAACTAACAATGAGGCCGAGTATGAGGCCGTGATTGCAGGGTTAAAACTAGAACTCAAGTATGGAGCACGACGAGTAGTCCTACGATGTGACTCACAACTCATCGTCAATCAAGTCACAGATACTTTCCAAATCAAGGAACAAAGGCTACAAAAATATCAGGCCAAGATCTGCAAATTGCTACCCGAGTTCGACGAATGCTAGCTCGATCAAATACCTCAAGCGTAGAACGTTGAGGCGGACGATCTCGCCAAGCTGGCGGCATCCACTAAAAGCATAACCGGAAAAGAGAACGTGGTCAATCTTCTCCACTCATCCATTGATCAAATAGAGGTACGCACTATTAACCTAACTTGGACTGGCGCAACCGGATTATCACATACCTGCAAGACGGTGTGCTTCCAAACGACAAAAAAGAAGCCAAAAAACTCTGAATGCAAGCAGCCAGGTATATTGTCATCAACAATGACCTGTACAAAATGACGTATGGCGTCCCCATAGAAAAATGCTTAGGACCAAATCAGATACGGCGCGTACTAGAAGAAGTGCATGAAGGTCACTGCGGAGGTCACACCGGCAATCGAGCCTTAGTCAGATGCCTCATCCGATCAGGCTACTATTGGCCCACAATGAAAAAAGAGGCAGTCGACTTCGTCAAAAAATTCAAACCATGCCAAAAATATGCCCCCATGATCCACCAAGCGGGCGATCACCTCCACTCTGTCACATCGCCTTGGCCCTTCATCAAATGGGGAATGGATATCGTCGGCCCCCTTCCTGCAGGACGAGGTAATGTGCGATTTCCTTTAGTTTTAACTGACTACTTTTCTAAGTGGGTAGAAGGAGGCGTGTTCACTCAAATACGTGAACAAGAAGTGATCGCCTTTGTATGGAGGACATTGTATGCCGATTCGGCATCCCCAAAGAAATCAGTTGCGACAACGGATCCCAATTCACAGGAAAGAAAGTCGCCGAGTTCTTCGAAAAATGGCACATCAAAAGAATACTCTCCACGCCATATCACCCCGCAGGTAACGGGCAAGCGGAATCCTCCAACAAGTCAATACTGAACATCATGAAGAAGAAGCTCGAGAATGCCAAGGGACTGTGGCCAGAGTTGCTGCCAGAAGTACTATGGGCATACCGCACTACTCCAAAGACAAGCACAGGGGAAACGTCGTACTCGCTAGTCTATGGGAGTTACCGTTCAAGGAGGGAGAACCAAGTCTAAGATATTCAAACGAGAGTGGGCCAAGCAACGATGAAAGCAGAAGGAAAGACCACGACGAGGCCGAAGAACGAAGAGACATGGCTTACATAATAATGGTAGCCCAAAAACAACAGGCAGAGCAGTACTAAAACAAAAAATCCAAGGTCAGGCCACTCAAAGTCGGGGACTAGTACTCAAGGCCAAAACACAAGCGAGCAAGGATCCACATGAAGGCAAACTGGGGGACCAATTGGGACGGCCCATACAAAATCACGGCGGCAGTAAGCAAAGGGTCATTTCAACTGGAAACTATGGAAGGCAAATTACTACCAAACAATTGGAACATCGCCCATCTAAAATACTTCAACTTCTAAGGACAGGCGTCCTCTGAGTCGTACTCTTTTTCCCTCACCTGAGTTTTATCCCAATTGGGTTTTCTCGAGGAGGCTTTTAACGAGGCGACGGAGAGAGAATCTCGAAGTTAAGTATAAGTTCATCGCTCGCCCTCTCAACTACTTCTCTAGGTCGACCAATGAAGGGACTAGATAGACTGGGACTTCTCCAATGTATGTATAAGCAGGGCAAAAACATGTAAACTTCTCCAATGAATGTATAAACAAAGAAAAATATGCAAACACACGATGTTCACATGTATCCACCAAGTTTAAACATCCAGGAAATAACGTTCCACCTTGTTCGAATTAATCACGAGTAACATTTGACCTCGCTCGAATCAACTCTCATTTGACCTCGTTCGAATTAATCACGAGTAACATTCGACCTCGCTCGAATCAACTCTCATTCGATCTCGTTCGAATTCATCAAGAGTAGCATTCGACCTCGCTCGAATCTCTTATTCGACCTTGTTCGAATTAATCACAAGTAATATTCGACCTCACTCTAATCAACTCTCATTCGATCTCGTTCAATTTAACTAAATGTCAACATCCGACCTCGCTCGAATAGACTTACATCCGACCTCATTTGAATTAATTAAAATTCGATATTCGACTTCGCTTGAATCAACTCGTATTCGACCTTGTTCGAACTAATTACAATCCAACATTCGACCTTGCTCGAATCAACTTACATTCGACCTCGTTCGAATCAATTAAGAGTCAACATTCGACCACGCTCGAATCAACTCATATTCGACCTCGCTCTAATTAATATTAAGACACTTGCATGCGAGTTAGCTCGAATTAATTGAGCAATGATTCGACCTCGCACGAGCTCAACTTACAGTCGGCCTAACTCGAATTGTAATCAAAGCAGTCAATTGAGGAAAACATTCGACGGAAAAACAAGAAACTCAGAAATGGACAACAAAAGTATCATTCCAAAAGGTATCTTACATGGGCCGAACAGACGCCCGTAAAATAAAAGAAAAAAGAACAACAAGAGTACAAATAAATACACTACTCGGCAGCATCACCCCCATCGCCATCACCACCAGCGCCCTCGCCATCAGAGTATTCATCATCATACCAAGCACCTGGATCAAGCCCGTATAAATCGTCTTCATCATCACCCTCCCCGGGCGTACCAGGATCGTAGCCACATGCATCCTGAGCTTCACGTGCCTTAACACGAGCGTCCTCAAATACCGCCTCAAAAACTTTCACATCCATCATCAAGCCCCTGAATATGTCTAGGTGATCCTCAGCATGAATCCACTTCTCATACAAAACCCGTGGAACATCGGGATAAGTGGAAACATGGGATGAAGACATTTGAGCCAGTAGCTGCGTCTTTTCAGCCTTAAGAACGGCAATCTACTCGTTTAGGTCCAAAACATTTGTCTTTAGATCACCAATCCGTTCATCAAGTTTTGCCTACTTAAGTACAGCCGTCTCTGCTTCACTTGCCTGTTCAGATCTGAGGACACAAATGGAATCCTCTAATGCCGCCGCTTCTGCCAAAGATGACGTCCTGGCTTCCTCGGCTCTTCCCAACTCCACCATTTTTATGGCCAACTCATCACTCAAGCCCTTGGCTCTAGCTGAGCTCTGCTCAAGCTCAGACCTCAGGAATGCCACTTGCACCTGAAGGTCGACACACTCAGCCACAACCTCTTTGCTCACCTCGAGCTCGTCCTCCTTGACTCTCAGCACTCCTTCGATCTCGCTACATCTATCGATCACTCTCAGGAGTTCATCGTCCTTCTGCTTCATCTCATCCCTGAGAGATTGGAACTGACCATTTGCGCCGAGTAAGCAGCACAACATGCGATGCTTGGTATGATACTCCCTATACTTGGACTCTATCCTTTTAAAAAGATCATTCATCTTCTCTTCTCGACGGGCACACTCGATCTCCAGAATAAGAGTCTGGTAAATAGGTATAAAGTAGTCAGCAAAGACGAACAAGGTAAAGAAAAGAAGAAAAGGACACGAGAACACGAAAGGGCAAAAACTTACTCTCACAGCCATTCTGGAGATACGTAACGAAAGGTCGGCATCCTTAAATATTTGTAAGGTCCTATTCTCGGCGCTAGTGCAAAGGGGAACCAAAGAGGGGACCACACTCTCTGAGCTCGTTAGTAAATTGTAGTCCAAGGGAATGACGACGTTCCGGGTAGATCCCTCCGTTCTCAGCTCCACCCGAGTGAACCCCTCATCGAACATCTGTACCTCCTCGGGGTCTATGTCGGAACCGGACCCATCGTCATCCACAACCACATTCTTTCCTTTCCCCTCGATGGACGAAGATACGACATCCGCTGCCTCTGATCGCCCTTCTTCCATGGCAATTTATGCTGCCTCTGGTTCTCTTCTTTCCACAGCAACCTCTGGCAGGGGAACAATCTCCGCAATTGAAGGGGCGCAGACTCCACGCCAAAAAAAATGCCACTCTCGAGTGCGGCCATGGCCTTCTCATGATCGCCCCGCATTGTCTCTTCGTTCTCCGTAACCACACCGCCAACCTCCACTCTCCGCCTTTTCAGCGGAGCCACTTCCTCCTCACCCGGAGAAGTCTCATCTACTAAATGCAATATTGGGAAGGGCTGATTCACCACTGATGGAGCAGCCGCCCGACGGCCAGGTCTACACGAAATCGGAGTCTGAGAAGAAGTGGTATGTAAGGGCTCGCCCCCAGTTGACACGAGTAGCGACCCGGTCGAGGCACCCGGTTGGAGAAATACGGGAACGGGAGCCTTCGCCTTTCTCGTAGCTCTCCGACCTAACAACAAAGGAGGAACTATAACTAAAAAAGAGGACAATAATGAGGTCGAAGTAGTTAAAGATCAAAACCTGACTTACCGGTCAAAGAAGGCTTAGGCCCAAATTTCTTGTTGAACGATGGCCAGTCGCGGATCCCCACCGTGTGAGCATAAGGAAGAGCATAAGGAAGAGCTTATAAATGTAAGGGGAAAGTTGGTCCGGACAGACGCCATAGTAGCAGCAGAACTCCTCCGCCAACAGAGGAAGAGGGGGAGAGTAACCCACCTGGAATGGGTATGCGTAAAACACGCAATACCCGGGACGATGAACCCGGATCACGTCGTTCCTAGCTGAGACCATGTCAATATGAGCGGGGATGTTATATTTGGTCCTGAGTGCGGCAATTTGGGCTACTCCCATCTCGAATTTCACGGGCGCGGGGTCATCTGCAGGTAACTTCGAAAAAATTGAGTTGGAGCCTGGGCTACGAGGACTGACTTCTTTCGCTGTAGGGAAGCTTTCATCCTCCACAACAATGTCAGAGGGCATGGCCACTAACAAAGGAACTGGGTCTGAGGTTATCTCAGGGTTAGAAGATGCGCCAACCATCTTTTGCTAATATGTATACGATAGAACCGAAAGTATAAAAGAAGTGGTGATGGTGGAAGTTGCAGAAAATATGAACGCAGGAAGAAGAAGAAGAAGAAGAAGAAACAATGTGCAGGTTCGAAAGATCAGAGAGTGTAAATTTTTCTCGAAAGGGTTTCCCCCCTCTTATTTATAGAAAACAACGACGCTTGAATCAATGCAAACAACCGTCAAAAGCACTAGAATCGAAACGACAGGGACATAAGAAACGATGCAACGCATCGGGAAGATAGGTAATGATGACGCATTCGTCTTTGACGTCACTTGAACCAACCTCATTGATCACAGCTCTCAAAGCGACACGTCATCATCTCGGCAGCGATCACCATTACTTGACCTCCTCGTCCGAATTTCTCAAGACTGCGATTGGTGAAGTCCGCTCATTGAGGTCGACCAAAAGACAACCTCAATAAGCGGAGGGACTAACTGTATGGGTCAAAATACGACTGAGAAAATTCGGCATGAAGAGGTGATCAAGTGTGAGAGTTGTGGTTCATCACGGGCGACTAGGTCAAGGTCGAGCAGGTGTTGACAAGATTGAGACGTTGAGTAGCCCATTAGGGCCGAGGTCGAGCAGTATGAAGTGAAGTAACAACTAGTATAGCTTTGGAACTTTCAAAAGGAATATTCCATTGAATATTCCTTATGTTGTACTTTTTAGGGGTTTTTGGTAGTATCCCATATAAATAATAGAAGAGATAAGGCAAAAGGTATGTAATATTCCATTTGATAAGAACTCTTATGAAAAGTTGACTCTAGAGAGACAATACAAAATATTACCTTTCCATAAGGATTCGATTTGCTGTGGATTCCATCTTTTCTTGCATCAGATCCGAGAAAACCACATATATTCTCATATCCATTTGCCTTACATCGTTGTCAAAGAGAAGAATCATCCACCTCATTCAATATTTGCGTGAATCATTTTCTCTATTTACATTTATTGTCATTTAATATAATTATTGCTTATCGTTGTTTCTCCACTTATTCATAACTGCATCATTTAATACAATTTACATCAAATCGGTTTAAGCATCATTATGCGTTACGTATTCAAGCACGTGTTAGATCTACAACTTATATGTTTAACTAGAATTTATCTGTCACTTTCTTATTTAATTAGTTTAACAAAAGATTTCATACTTTTGGTCAAACAATAGGTCTGCGTTGCACATTTCAAGTAAACGAACGTATAAAAGAAGAAATGGAACTGAGTACCAAAGGGAATAGGCGATTTCAACTTTAAATTAAGTAGGGCTATAGTTCTTGTATAGGAGAATGCAACACAATGTGAGTCAAGATTAACTTACTGACGATGGCAAGCAATTAAGTTTTACGCAGAGAATGTAAAGTTTTTGATAGAATCAGATTGCTTATTAGGTAATCGCGGCTAAATTTCTATAATAAGTATGACTATTTGATAAATGATTAAAACATACTAATAGTCTGAAAAAAAATAGTGTATATAAGTCAAATCCTATACTAAATAGTGTAGTATATATCCTTCGAAATCAGTCCAAATAAATGGTCATTCCATTACATCTACATAGAATGATTAGTTTAATGAAGCAGTTTTAGATCTTTGCTGCGTCATTCTTTTATAAGAGGTAGATTATCTTAATTTGATATCATTTTTTCATTACATCTCACCAACAAAATAAGTCAAATTATTTGGATATTAATTACCTGTTGCATAGTACTACAATTAAAACTCCATCTTTAACAGTTTGTCAACGTATTCACAGAGCACATATTACTTGATAGTTTACTATACCTCAACGTGACTGTATTTTAAAATTACTCTCAGATTGGAGTTCTGTTTGGGGCCAACCACAAAAACTGAGACTATTTCCTAATGGTAGGATAATATTATACCAAAAGATTTAACGTAGGGGAAAGTTGCTCAATTTCAAATAATACATGTGCAAATTCAAAATAAACTGAAAATTATACGGTCAAAGTTTAAGCGCTTGAAATTAAAGTTTCACAAATTTGAATGGCCTAAGTCTAGCATTAAATATTTTTTTTGGGGGGTTAAAAGTGCTTCTGGTAGGAAAAGGGAAAGAAGAAAGAGCAGAAAGAATCTTTGACCAACACACATTGAACTTCCTCAGCTGGTCTTACATAATTCTAGCCATCCTAATTTTTTACAACCTCTATTAGGATTTTAGAAATAATTTTTTTCTTAATTTATAAGTTATTGTGTGAGAAGTTCCAATTATAACACAGAAAAAGAACAAATTATAAACAAAGCCATTTTTTTCAATTTCCTGTTTCAAATAATTATTTTTTTGTTCCATTTTATTTGACCTAAACACAATAATATAGAGGTACCAGTTCTTCTTAGACCGTGAACTTTTTCTACTTCTCCAATGGTTTTCAAATAAGAAGTTTGTACTCAGTAATATTTTCTCCATAGTCTATATAACTAGACAAATTTTATTTTCAAAATATTAAATAGGGAAAGCATCTTAATAAATTAAATAATTATGAAGTTAAATTCAGTTACAAGAATTATTTAACTAATCCTATTACCTAGTCAAAGAGCAAATACATTCGTTCGACATTTCTAAAGCTTCTTACCTTACATTTGGGATTGATTGGAAGTCAAAAAGGCTGTGCATTCTATATTGTTTCATTATGTTATTATTCTCGTAAATTGCACTTTTTGATGGTCCCTTATATATTTTTAGTTGAACTGGTAAATTAAATTAAAATAGTGCTGGATGGAAGCATCCCTTCAAAGTTTAATTGTTGTCTTTTGAAATGATTTACCTTTCTTTTCTTTTTCTTTTTTAAATAAGGAACTAATCATCGTCGAGGAATGTGATGGAATGAATGAGAATGAGATCTTTGAACTTCGATCCTTGAGGATTGTCAAATTTCTGATAGGAAAATATTTCCTTTAAAACTCTACATAGTGCAAATCCGGATTAGTCAAGCCAAATAAAATGAGGAATCAATCAAATTAGCCCTCTTGTTTTTTCTCCCCACAGAAAATAGAGTCAATTTTCAAAACCCTGCCTACAAGACGGGAAAAGAATTCCTTAATAATTCTAAAAGATGAGTCTTACGGACGAAAAACTCAACTTTAGTAGGGTTTGGTCCCCCTTTTGGATATAACATTAAACTATGGTTTTGGTTAGGTAACTTCCTAATGTGTTTGGATTCCTTTTTTTGAGTTCAATTAAAGAAGTAAAAATAGCACGGGTTAGCCAGTTTTCGGACTGGTCATTCAAAAATAGCCAGTATTTGTAAAATCATTGAAAAATAGTCACTATTTTGCTGCAACATGAAAGGTTCCAACATAATATACTGGAGATCGGTGCACCTGTGTATGAACTTCTAGCATATTATGCTGGAACTCCAACACACGGAAAGTTCCAGCATAATATACTGGAGATCGGTGCACCTGTGTATGAACTTCTAGCATATTATGCTGGAACTCCAACACACGGAAAGTTCCAGCATAATATACTGGAAATTGGAACACTTGTGTATGAACTTCCAACATATTATGCTGGACCGATATACTGGAAGTCCGGTATATTATATGGAACTCCAGTATATTATGCTGGAGTATTTTTTGGATTTTGAATAGTATTTTTGTTCAGATTTATTTTTACATAAAAAGTGATTAAAATTTAATTATTTTTGAAATTATGACTATTTTTGAATGACCACTTGTAAATCTGTTATTTTTGAATTTCTCCTGGTAAAGAACTGTTACTTTTAAATTTTTAGGTCTTTCGTGGTCCAGTCCACAGATCCCAAGAAAAAGAAAATAGAAGAAGAAGAAGATATTATCGATTTGATTTCCCATTTAGGGTGATGCATCTATAAGAAATAACAAAAAATGGCTTGTACCATCAAAGATTGTTGGTTATTGGTAATTTTGGAATCAAACAACTGTTGCATGCCTCAAAATGGATATGGTCGCAAATAATTGTTGTTAGGGGTGTGGATTAGTTCGAATTTTTCAATTATCAAATCAATCAATGGTGTCGAGATTTTAAATCTATAAATCAAATCAAACCAACAAAGTCAGATTTTTTAATCTCAGTTTTTCATTTTTTTTCGGGTTTTCAAGTTTTTTCATGGTAAAGTCTTCATAGCACAAAATATGTAACTTGTGCTCTCCAAATTTTTCTTAAGTCCTAGTAAGATACAACTATATAACGTATTTTTAAAGAAAATAACACAATAATATGAGATAAGTCATAGTATTATACTAAAATATTCAATAATAAAGATAATAAAATTCTATAAAGCAAATATTACTAATTAATAATTCATAATGAAAATTAACATAATTTAAAAAAATTATATATGACATGCTAAAATAAGTACAACTAATAAACACTATTAATTACGTAACCAAGCATTAAAGAAAAAGATAAACCAAGTTTGTATATTTATTATAAACCAATGTAAAACAAAAACTAGATATCCAACACTATCGTTATTCTCGGTGTTGAATTAAATTTTTTTTGTTAGCATTAATATTTGATTTGAACTTTGTTTGAGTTATTACGTACATTTATGGGCTAAATTTATTTACTGTTGAAGAATATTAAGTCCAATTTTATAAAATGACCTCACTCATTTCTTCTACCTTAGCTGCCCATTATTTATACTGCTATTAATTCATATCGTCATATATTGGTATGTCAAAACATCTTAAAGGGTTGACAATTTGATTGGAAGTTAAAAAGATTGTGCTTTCCGTATTGTTTCTTTGGTTTATTAATTCTCGTAGATTGCACTTTTTTGATGGTACCTTAAATATTTTAGTTGTATTGGTAAATTTAAATCAAAATAGTGTTGAATGGAAGAATCCATTCAAAGTTGTTGTCTTTGAGATGAATTACTTCCTTTCTTTTTATTAATAAGGAAATAAACATCGCCAAGGAATATGGTGGGATGAGACAGACATCATTCATGAGAATTGATAAATTTCCAATCGGGAGTGATTTTCATTTAGATCCCTACGTGGTAATGTGGTATAAATCCAAATTAATCGAGCCAAAAGAATAAAGAATTAATGAAAATTGTTATAAATAGAATTCTATTTATGGTGAATGTCTGTATTCTAGAGAGATTTTAGAGTTTGTTACTTGGTGACTAAGTCACTCTTTCCCTATAAATAGAGAGTTCATCTTCCATTGTAATTCATCCCAAAATTCAATAAGAATTTCCTCTCTCTCTTTCTATACAATATTGTTCTTCTTCTTTTATTGTTTATAACACGTTGTCAACACGAGACTCTAATCAATTGAGTAGAAGCTTTGGGATTGAGCATAATGATTGTCAATTCTCCATGAACTTTCTTTATGATTAAATTATGAATTTAAGGTAAGTATTTTACTTTATTTTTCTCTTTTAAATTCTTGAAATTCTATAATTTGATTTTAAATGCAAGCAAAGACAATAAACTTTGATTATAACTCCTATAGAGTCTGCAAGAAATTATAACCACCCGAAGTGGTAAAATTTATATGCCTTGCCATAATCAAATCATGTATGATTGTGGGCAAAGATATGGAAACTCGTCCCATTAAATTTGTTTCATTCTCATTCCCTTTAAGAGAATGTGACAGCAATATATGATAAGTCTGAAAGAAGACAAAATTATTACCATGAAGATATCAATGGATGTGGACGTGGCGATAGACGAAATTATAATCGCCATCATTATGATAATGGAAATATTAAGAATTCTCAAAATAATCTTTCACTATTTGAAAGTTATATTTGTCATCAATTTGACATGAAATTCGTGAAGCACATATAGATGATTATGGTTCATTCGTGAAATGAATGTGACAACATCTGATTTATGAATACATATTCATTGTTGAGACGGGATTTCGTCGATTATTTTAGCCTGGGTCGAGGCCTTTTCCTCTGCATCCTGAAGCTGGGCCTCAGACGACGCCAGTTGTGCCTGGAAAGCCTCTTTTTCCGAGGCTAAGAGGTCCATGTTTTTTTCCATTCTTCGGCATCAGTTTTATTGTGTCCACCTCCGTTTGGAGCTGCCCGATCTGTTCGAGTCGACCTGCAGGTTTGGATCGTTAGACACTGTGTCCAAATTGTCGTCACTATCTTCAGGTATTCGATTTACCTGCTCAACCCATTCAGCATGCTCCTTCTGAGCCGCTTCTAGTTCAGCCTAGAGTTTTTCACTAAGAAGCGTGTAGGTGTCCCTCTTCTCAGTAAGCTCCCGAACCTCGACCTCGTGTTGGGTTAACTCCTCCCGATATCGGAGGAAAGTTTGATGGTGAAGTATTGAGGCCTGCAAGCATAAAGAAAAGACTTACGATTATTTGCAACTTAAAATCTGAAATACAGAATAAAGAGGCACTCGAAGTTACCTGATTCAATGCCTGTTGAGTTTCATTGAACAGCGTCAGCGCGCTTCCACCTCGTACATCTTGGCATGTTCCTCTTCGGTCGCCAAGCACCGAAGATATCTAGCAACCCCTACGGGAGAGGAGAGAGCCCGGGCTCTCCGGGATAGAGATAATTATTGACCGGTTTCGGTCAGGATCAGCACTTGGAGCCGGGAACCGGTCCACTAACCTCGGACTCGAAGAAGATCTGTTGGCTCCCGAAGATGGTGCCTTCTTTGGCACCGGTAAGTCACCAAACCCGCTAACGTCCTCCGAGGGGGTAGATTCTAAGCAATCAAAGAAGTTATTGAGATCTGTCGCCCCCTAAGGCCCCTCGTGTGAACGATACTTTAGCATACCAACCTCGTTGATCATGGAATAGAAGAATAAAGAAGACCCGATGAGATCAATCTCCCCAAGCGCATCTTTCGGGGCACTCTCCTCTGCTCGAGGAATATTATCCCCGGTTTCCTCCTCGACCTCCCTAGCTTGGGGCAAAGCGGTCTCACCCTTCTCCGGTTCAGAAACCCTGGTCATTGCCTTCTCAACAGCCTCCCTTGCTTGAGGCAATGCGGTGTGGACTCGCACCTAGCCACCAGTTCAAAATTTTCCTCTTCTTCTTCTTCAAACTCATCCCTCAGTCGGTGGACTAAGTCCGATGGGCGGGTGTCGATGCTTTCCTTGGGTTTTCGCACCTGCCTCCTTTTCGGTTTCTTTTTCTCCGAGTTCGAGGAACTCGGAGCCCCTTTTATTTTCTTCTCTTTATCCTGCTTCGGAATAGGTGATTGGGGGAGGCGATTTCATCTCCGGACGGGGGCCTCATTGCAACATCCTTCCCAAGGTCTACAAAGAAAAAGAGATGAGTAAGCTCGAAAAGAAACCCAAGTGACGTCAGTTCTAGGAAAGAATATTACCGTGAGAACGGGTCTCCCATCAGCTCTTTGAAAGTTCGCGCCACGCGCGCTCGGAATAAGACTTCTGTGATACAATGCCCTCGACCCACTCCTTGAGTTGGAGAAATGCATCCGGCATCTGAGCAACAGTTGCACCACGAAACATCGATAGATGGGAGGAAAGGGAAAAGCAATAAACAAAATCTTAAAGGTAATGTTATACTTACATTTCATGTTCCATTTTCCGGGAAATGGCATTTCCTCGGCCGGGATTATATTAGAGGTCTTCACTCGAACGAATCGGCCCAACCATCCTCGGTCTCGGTCCTCGTCTATGCTCGAGAATGAGGCCTTAATGTCCCGACGGGCAAGTTTTATCAATCCCCCTCGGTATAGTCGGGAACTGTACAGACGCATGATGATCAGGTCCAGAGGGCCCAACGTGAAGGGATAAGTGTAAACACTTAGAAAACCCTCAACGTGGGTAGTGATCGACTCCTCCTGCGTAAACACTTAGAAAGGATATTTTTGATAATTTGAGGTAAAGCAGAAGCTCCTATGTGGTTATCTCATAAGTAATCAGAGAATTGATGTTGGAGAATGTAGAAATTTCTAGTGTACGAGGGTAGAGGTTTTGAAAGTCAATTTTGAATAAGATAATGAGAGGGTATTTATAAACTACAAATGACGGTTCAAAACCCCTAATGGCCGACAAACAACTGACACACATTTAATGCCTTGGAGACTGGACCGATGAGAAGTTTCAGTTACCTTTTGTCGCTTACGTCATGATTTATCGGAGCAAGATTCGGAAGTTCATGTCATTTCTCATCGTCTTCTCTACGAAAAATGAGGGGACTATCTGTATACGGTCGAAATCGGGCTCGTCTATTGCATGACATATCTGGACTGAAACGTGACAGATTGAAGCTCGACCCCGGATTATATCAAACTAAGGCACAAAGTTAAACCATCGAGCTCGTGACTCCGAAACCGAACAAGATCGAGGAAACTTTATCGGATCAAATAATGAAAGGCCAAAATATCAGTAATCGTTTGGATATCACGGTGAAAATCTTGGCACGTATCAAGGGAAGGCCGATTAGTTAGCAAATTATGAGATTTTTTACCTTTTATAGAATTGTATCAAGAGTAGGACTTCCCTACTATACAAAGGGGAGTCTGATCATTTGTAACACACATTGAAAAATGCATCCTAAAGCAATACATTGTTATTTCTAGTTCTTCTTATCTTGTCATTCTATTCCGACATCAATTGAGGCACTTCTTGACTCGAGGATGACCAACCTTCAAGGCTGAGATTGTTCAATCTGTGTGGTTTGCATTTATTTCCTTATCATTAATTTCAATATTAATTTGTTTCTCAATTTGTATCAAGTTATATCATGTATCCTCGAAATCGCGTATAAATTCAATTGTTATCCAATTTTAGGGTAAACATATCTTGAACAAAAAAATTTAAAAAATAGATAAAATGTGTCGATTAATGTTTCCCACACAGTTATTTAAGTCGCAAAACTTCATGTTGGATATAAGAGAGAGAGAGAGAGAGAGAATTACTATCTTTCATGAAACTGTTTTAATGAATCTATAGATACTAATAGAGATTTTGTTCCTAAAGCGGGATTCTAATGTTGCTTTCCAGAAGGGAGACTCAGAGGCATTTTATCAAATTGTGAAGGAAGAACAATTTTAAATTCTCCGTAATAGGAAGCAAATGCTACCAAAATCATATTAATTGGTGGGTTAGTTGAACAATATTTTGGAAATTCGTACCACTAAAACTTAATTTAATGTATACTAATAGCTATACATGATTATTCTCTCTTATAAGCTTAATAGGTTTAGAGAGAGAGAGGACAAGAAGCAACAACATATGCAAATTGAAAATAGAAAGAAATAAAGAGTAAAGAACCCTATTATTAGTAAGGACTTTAGGTTCATTCCTACACAAACATCCTATAAAAGTTAATTTGTCTAGTGATGGTGGGGGTAGGAATTATCTCTCATGATTTGAAGCAGCTTCCTCATGTTTCATGGACTTGTCTGCTAGCATCTACTAAACTTTTGGAGTATATTTGAGTTGAAGTTGAACAAAATAATCTAATGTCGAACTTGAAAAGCATATAATGGAATTGATATGAGATTAGAGCCAGAAGGTACCCTATAAAATAGTTGAGATACACGTAAGTTAGGTAGGAACTACCATAGTAAAAAACAAATCGTAAATTGAAGAGAGTTTGTAAAGATAAGTTGCCTATCCATATCATTTTTTGTGTGTGTGGAAGTTAATACTAATATGTAAGTGTAAACCAATAATTAAGTTGAACTGCACATAAAACCACCATTTCTATATTTTATTTGAAATTCAAATATTGAAATTAGTATTTGTAAGTACTCATGAACAAATAAATATATTTATATAGTTGTCTACATTATACTCTTTGAGGTACGACTTTTTTTCAAACACTGTGTAAATACGGAATATTTTGTGCACTGGTCTGTTAATTAAAATTGAATATTTGCAAATATTGCAATACTTGTACTAGTATTTATGCACAAAGGTCTGTCCTTGCTTGTTATGTCACTGAATAAATTGAGCCAAACTTTCACTTAAGCAGATAAAGATTGCACATTGCAGAGTAAATATTTATGCCGTTGTCCACCCCCATCCCCACCCCTTTTTCCTTTGGCTTTATTTTCCTTTTCGTTCTTTAATTAATTAATTAATTAATGAGGGAGGGGGTGGTTGTTGAACAAGTAGATAATAAGATGCACTAATGACGAATCAAAAATAGACAAATTTCGAAGATAAAACAAATGTTGAACAAGTAGATAATAAGATGCACTAATGACGAATCAAAAATAGACAAATTTCGAAGATAAAACAAATGTTCTCATTTTTATTCATGTATACCAACTCTGCTGACCTAATTACATTCAAGAAAATTAAAAAAATATATATATGATGATTAAGAATCCAAAAATGAAAATAACACAATTTTTCTCAACTCTTTGCTCCATGTTCCTAGACTTCACAATTCACACAAACATTGACTGTGAAAAACTTCCATCTAATCTTCACTAAAACTCAAAACAACAAGAAAATAAACCCTTTCAAATACACAATATGTCCCGTAGTCCACGCGGTTCGATCCCCTCAATGCTCTCTGGGTCTGAGCCTATCGCACGGGGCTTGTCTAGTACGGTTTATACTCCTTGTGGTTTGCAGACTATTACACAGTGGGAATTACCTAGTGCGTACAGAGTGCTCACCTAAAAGGCAGAGGCTGTAGCAGCTGCGGGTTTTTCCGGGGTTACAAAAAAAAATACACAATATAAACTACCAAAAAGAACTAGTAAAATGTAAGTAATAACCACTCAATTTTAAAGCACTGTACACACTGTAAAAAAAAAAAAAAAGAGAGAGAGAGCATCAGTGCTGCTTCAGTTCACTGTCAAAAACTTCAAAAATCTTGAGCAAAATACTCACTTTTGTGTGTAGCTTGAATCAAATTTGTCTCCTTTTTCTCATCAGAATAATTAGGAATCCACCAAACTCTAAGGCTTTTATCAAGACTTCCACTATACAACATAAATCCACCTCCAACACTAACTGGTGAAGCTTGTAAACACTTAACTGGACCTTCATGTCCTTTTATAACTCCAACTCTAAATAAACCTCCATTTATCTCCCTTTTCCATATGCAAATACTCTTATCAGCTGATCCACTACATAAAAATTCCCCCTTTATCAAACACATACACAATACAGCCATTCCATGTGCTTTTACTTCACATACTAATTTCCAACTATCAAGATTCTTGTTACCCACCCACCCCATCAAATACCCATCTGACCCCCCTCCATATACAAAATTCCCATCTTCAGAAACCACCACAGAGTTTAAAGAAACATCTTTATGACCCTCCAAGATTCCCTTAAGTGAATGTGTACCCCCACAACTTTTCCCTTCTTTACCCCAAGCTTTAATCTTTCCATCAGCAGAAGCTGAAAACACAACCCCATTTTTATTACTACAAACCAATCCATTTATAGCATCATCATGTGCTTTAATTGATTCTAAACACTTCAAATCAGAAATTCTCCAAACTTTTAAACTCTTATCCCAAGAACCAGAATATATGTAACCATTACAAACAGCTAAACAAGAAATACTATCAGCATGTTCAATCCATAATTTCTTGTGATGTCTCCTAGTTTGAACATAATTACTCTGTTTCATAAATTTCCCAAGATAATCTTTTGTAGTAGGAAGTGTATCAATAAGCCTAAAAACATTCTCAGATCTTCTTGAAACTTTCCACACACGAATTCTACTATCTTGATGTGCTGTAAAAACTTTATTACCAACAGTAACTAGTGCTTTAACAAACCCATCCCCAGTTCCAAATTTAGTAAACTGTCTTAAATCAGGCTGTTGCCAGACGATTATGTCTTTACCTTGAGAAGCACTGAGAATGAATTCACCACAGAGAGCTAAACAAGAAACTGTGCCAACGTGGCCTGAAAGAACAGCTAAGGATTTGTAAGAGTGGAAATTTGTACAAGGAATGTTTGGTATTCTTGAAATCTTGATTTGGAGATTTAGTAATTGGAAATCATTGTATCTTTGTGAAGTTGCTGGACTTTCTTCTGATTCACTGCTGCTGCTTGTGCTTATTATACTGCTTGATTCAGATAATAATGGCGTTCTATATGCTGATGCTGTTGCCATTGAAGCATAAGCTTTTGATTTTGTATATGAAAGAGAGAGAAGTTGGTGTTAGAGGAATAGTAAAGATGGAGCTAAAGAAAATATAGAAATGGAGATATTATAAAGAGAGACGTTAGAGATGGTAGGGCTATTAAAAAAATAATATAGAAACGTTGAGTTTGTATAGAAAGAAAATATTTATCAGAGAGACGTTATGGATTTTTATGGGTAGAAAAAGAAAACCATAGTTATTATTCCGATTGTATGGAAATTTTTAAACAGGACACGGATTGTTTAATAATTCTTAAACGAGGAATAGTTTGTTTAATCTATTATTCTCTTATTTCATAATTCCTATCAATCGCTGACATGATTAAAGAAATAACTTACTCTAGTTATGATTAATTTTTTTCTGATATTTGGATAAAACACATTTTTTCATTAAGCAAATAATGATTTAAATTATCTATTATAATAAGTTGCTATAAAGCTTATAATTATAATTATTTGTATAGTTCTCGGGAAATCTTAGTTGTTAAAAATTTTAGTCAATTGATAGGTAATACATATTTTTCTTGAGCTAAAGGTTTATCTGAAATAACTTATTTATCTCCAGGTAGGGGTAAGGTCCAGTTGCGGACGCACATGGTGGTAGAGGGATTCAGCTAAACCCGCTTTGTCAAAAAATAATATTGTATATATAGATAAACTACGACTAAAGTTGCGCAAGTATAAATATTTTATTTGAACCTACTTGACAAGTATTATTTTACGACTAAAGTTATGTACTTCTAAGATTCAACCTGCTAGTATAAAATCGTGAGTCTGTCACTGATAAAATCTGCATACAAATTATACCGACTCATTTATAAGATTACATTGAACTTTTTGTTGTTGTTGTTGATAGATAATACATGCCGAAGAAACAAGTAAACCAAATAGTCAACAAATGCAAATTGTCTCAATCTGCTCTACCATTCTATACTCCGTCACACTTCTAAATATTAGAAAATTTTGCTAGCTTGTTCTAGGCAAATGATATTTCATAATATTTCTAATGAGATTTAAGTGCCAAGTGTTATGAAACTTACTTTGTTTCATAATATATTTACTTTGTTCTATTTTATATGAAACTCTATTTTTAGTACGTTCTAAAATAATAAACGCGCTTCTATATTTAAAATTATTTAATGTTAAATTTTTTATTTATATCAATAAGAATAGCAATAATAAATGCGGTGTGATTCCATAAGTAAGGTTTGTGGAAGGTAGAGTGTACGCATATTACCTTTACCTTATGAGGGTAGAGATGTTGTTTCCGATAGACCCTTGGCTTAAGGACTTTTATGTTATTTTATCTTAATGACATTCTTATAATGATAGAAATGTCATGACAATTTTTATTTTATTTTTGCTTTTTCGGTAAGAGAGGAAACACGCAGTCACTATAACCTCTGCCACAGCCTCTGCCCTTCGGGTAAGCACTTTGTCATGACAAATTTAAACCACAAATTTCAAGAGTACTTCTAATATGTGCCAAAAATATTATTCCATCCGTTTCAATTTAGATGAGGTAGTTTGACCCGGCACGGAGTTTAAGAAAAAAGAAGAAAACTTTTAAAACTTGTGGTCTTAAAAGTTTAACGGGTAAAAGCTTTGTAGGGTCATGATATTTGTGTGGTTATAAAAGCTTGTCATTAAGGGGTAAAATGAGTAAAATAAAGAGTTTAAAATTAAATTATTTTCAAATTTAAAAATATGTCATTCATTTTGGAACAGACTAAAAAGAAAAATATCTTATATAATTTGAAATGGAAGGAATATTTATCTATATTAAGAGAAAGTATATTATAATTTGAAGTTTATTAGTTTCTATAACGACCTCAACATAATATTTATGATCAAATATTTACAAATAATTACTTATTACATATATGATAAATACGAAAATTATTAAATTCACGTGAACCTGTGGTGCAGAGAGGAGGTGGGGGAAAGGGGTGAGAGGAGCGGGGAAAAGGAGGAGGGGCCACGGATTTCTTGCAAGAAAGGCAATGCTAATTAATGTGCAATATGTATATTGCGTAAAGTAGTTAAGGAGGCTAGGGTGGTGCAACGGCTACTTGGACTAACACAAAACTACAAGTTTGATGAAAACAAGGATTGGACCCACGACCATCCCTTTTTTAGTAGACAAACAGGCTGTGTCGAACTTTTTGGACCAAATGTTCTATTATATATGTCATGTGTTGACCAATGATTACTAGCCACCTCAATTGTTTGGTGGGATTCCAACAAGGATGGAGTAGTCCAATTTTGGTAATCCTTTGCCCTAGAGATTAAGGTTAAGATGTCTTAACGGCTTGATTTTGGATGAAGGTATACGTTGACCGAGGGTCTATCGGAAAGATTTCTTTGTCTCACATGAGATAGAGGTAAGGTTTATATATATTTTGTTGGGTTTAAGCCTCTTAGAGCGTAAAAGAAGATGAATGAAAAATAAAGGAAAAAATAAAAAATTTATTTTCTCTTCTTGACAAAAGAACAATGTCTCATACTGGAGGAGGAAAAGACTTTTGATGGATATATATATAATTATTATTCTTCTAGCCCTTAAAGAGTTAAGAAGAAGGCAAGTCTCGCGCCGTCGTCGTCGCTGTCGCTCGGCTCGGCTCGACTTCGGTCAATTGATTGATTCGATAATTTTTTGGACCAAATTTATTTATTAATATTAACGGTAATTCAATTTTTCTCCGTTTTAATTTTTCCGTTATAATTTGAATTTGACGGTTTGCACACATGGCCGTTTTATGAAACATCCATTTTGAGTTGCAACCTTACCTGAAGAGTTATAACTTTTCAGTATAACCCAGCGATTTTTTGGCTATAAATATATGAACTCTCCCTCAGATTTTCCTTACGAAAATTCTGATTTCTCCTTCTTCTTTCTGCATTGTTTTAACTAGAAAAGAAAGTAGTAAGTGTGATTTACTATTGTTCTTTGTGTTCGCTGATCACTGGGGTTTGAAGTATCCCTACACCAGTGAAGTTATCCGTTCTATCCTGGAGGAATTAATCCTAAACCTCGGGTACTAGGAGGGGATTAAGTTCCTTAAGAAAACACTATGAATTCAGTAGGCTCGGATTCATTTTCTGTCCTTCTACATTTCTGATTTTTTTCCATTGCTACTGGTTTTGAATATATTTTCGAATACAGATTACTAACAAGCTTAAAGAACTTAATTTATTTTTCTGTACTCATCTTATATTCTATTTGTGGGAGACTAAATCCTAGTGATTTTTACTCTCAGTTTGGAGACTAAAATCCTCGAATTTTCTACTCCTTTTATATTCGGTTTGAAGAAATAAAATCTTCACCGTTGTATTTAATCTTTTTCTGTTAAAGTTAATCGGTATGAAGATTTTAAATACTTCACCATTAATTATTTTTTTCCTGGTTGGTGATTAATAGAAAGCAAAAATGGCAGAAATAGGAACTCTCACGGTTGGCTCTACGAGCAAGGTTGCTTCTTTCAGTCGTTCTGTGCCACCACCAGCTCCGGCAGAAAAGCTCGAAAAATTTTCAAGGATTGACTTCAAACGATGGCAACAAAAAATGTTCTTCTATTAGACTATTTTGAGTCTACAAAAGTTCATCAAAGAGGACATTCCAGTTCTGCCGGAATCAACTCCTAAGAATGAACGCTTTTTAGTGAATAAGGCATGGAAGCACTCAAATTTCTTATGCAAGAACTACATTCTTAGCGGACTGGAGGATAATCTTTACAACGTCTATAGTAATGTAGAAACTTCGAAAGAACTATGAGAGGCGTTGGAAAAGAAGTATAAACCGAGGATGTCGGTTTGAAGAAGTTCATTGAAGCCAAGTTTATGGACAATAAGATGGTAGACAATAAGCATGTCATTACCCAAGTTCAAGAGCTGCAAGTTATCATTCATGATCTCTTTGCTGAAGGTATAATCTGAATTAATACTTTTGTTGAAAGTATTAATTTTGTTACTAATTATGATTTTTTTGTTGAAGGTTTGGTAATTAATGAGGCATTTCAAGTTGCAGCAATGATTGAGAAGTTGCCTCATTTATGGAGGAACTTTAAGAACTACTTGAAACACAAGCGCAAGGAGATGAAACTCAAAGATCTCATCGTTCGATTGAGGATCGAAGAAGACAATAAAGTTGCAGGAAAAAAAAAGACGCGTGGGAACTCAACAATTATAAAAATGTCACAAATCAAAATGCCAAATATGTGTGGAATCTAACTATGTTAAACATCATTATAAGTCAGTTGAAAGGAATTCAAATCCTTTAGACTTAATTCATACAGATATTTGCAACATGAAGTTACCATCTCGCGGTGAAAAGAAGTAATCCATAAATTTTATTAACGACAGTAATCGATATTGCTATGTTTACTTACTTAATAGTAAAGATGAAGCAACAGACGCATTCAAGAAATACAAAGTGAAGTTAAAACGCAACTTAACGAGAAAATCAAAATGATAAGAAGTGATAGGGGTGGTAAATACGAATCTCCTTTTGAAGAGATAAGTTTAAAATATGAAAATATTCATCAAATAACGGCCCCTTACATGCCCCAATCTAATGAGATTGCGAAGAGAAAGATCGATCATTAAAGGAAATGATGAACACTTTGTCTATAAGTTCTGGTTTGCCACAGAACTTGTTGGGGGAAGCTATTCTTACGGATAATCGAATGTTAAATCGAGTACCCCATAGAAAAACGCAATCCATTCCATATGAAAAATGGAAAGGAAGGAAGCCCAACTTGAATTACTTTAAAGTGTGGGGATGTTTGAAAAAAGTGCAAGTTCCTTTACCCAAAAGGGTAAAGATAAAACCGAAAACTGTTGATTGTATTTTCATAGGATATGCGACCAATAGTAAAGCATATCGTTTTCTGGTGCATAAATCAGAAAATTCTGACATTCATAATAATACGGTTATAGAATCAGATAATGTTGAGTTCTTCGAAAATATATATCCGTATAAAAAAAATATGAGTCGATTGGTGAAGGATCTAAACAACCTGGGGAAGAGACGAAAGAAAGTATGTATAATCAGGAGGATCCAAGACATAGTAAACGTCAAATAACGTCTACTTCATTTGGACCAGATTTTGTGACTTTTTTATTGAAAAATGAGCCTCGAACATTTAAAAAGAAGCTATGTCTTCTTCAGAATCATTATTTTGGAAAGAGGCAGTCAATAGTGAAATAGAATTCATACTGAATAACCATACATGAGAATTGGTTGACCTTCCTCCAGGCAATAAATCATTGGGTTCTAAATGAGATTTTTAAGAAGAAAATGAAAGATGATGGTACTATTGACAAATATAATGCAAGACGTGTGGTCAAAGGGTATAGACAACGAGAAGTTCTTGACTATTTTGATATATATTCTCCAATTACAAGAATTACATCCATATAAACGTTAGTAGCATTATCTGCGGTATATGGTCTTGAAATTCATCAAATGGACGTTAAAACGGCCTTCTTAAATGAAGTTTTGGAGGAAGAAATTTATATGGAACAACCTGAAGAGTTTTTAGTTCCAGGTAAAGAAAAGTAGGTATGTAGACTTGTTAAGTCACTTTATAGACTAAAACAAGCATCCAAACAATGGCATGCGAAATTTGACCAAACAATATTGTCAAATGGTTTAAGATAAATGAATGTGATAAATGTGTGTACATTAAAAATGTTACGAATAACATATTCATTGTTTGCTTATATGTGGATGATATGATGATAATGAGTAATGACATTGCCAACATTAATGCGACCAAGTATATGCTAACTAGCAAGTGTTATATGAAAGACTTCGTGTTGCCGATTTAATTCTGGGTATTAAGATCCAAAAGACTTCTCAAGGTCTGACTTTGTCTCAATCTCATTACATAAAAACAGTACTTGAAAATTTCAAGTACTTAGATTTTAAAGTTGTAAAGACTCCGATTGACGTGAATCTTGCACCTGCAAAGGACAAAGGCTAAACCATATCACAATTGGATTATGCTCGTGTGATGGGATGTTAATGTATATCATGAATTATACTTGACCAGATATAGCTTGTGCTATAAGTAAATTAAGTCGATACACGAGTAATCCAGGTCAATCTCATTGGATGGGGATGAAACGAGTTTCGGATATTTAAAAACATACGCAAGACTTTGCTTTGCACTATAGTAATTATCCTGTGGTGATTGAGGGATGCTGTGATATAAATTGGATCACCTATTCAACTTATTCTAAGTCAACAAATGGATATGTATTCACTATTGGTAGAGGACTCGGTATCTTGGAAGTCGTCCAAATAAATTTGTATTGCCCGCTCTACAATAGAGGTTGAGTTTATAGGCATAGATAAAGCCAGTGAAGAAGTTGAATGGCTCCGAAATTTCTTGGAAGATATTCTATTTTGGCCCAAACCGTTGGCACCAATATGCATACATTGTGATCGTCAAGCGGCAATTGGAAGGGCTAGGAGCGTTATGTATAACGATAAATCTCATCATATACGACGAAGACATAAAATCGTTAGGAAACTACTCTCTAGGGGATCATCACAATTGACTACGTAACGTCAAACGACAATGTGTCGAATCCACTTACGAAAGCCTAACTAGAGAGGTAGTTGAGAAATCATCGAGGGAAATGGAACTATGGCCGAGGACAAGTCATTGTGGCGGTAACTCTACCTAGAAGACTAGAGATCCCAAGATCTAGGTTCGAGGAGATCAAACAAAATCATTAATGACGGTTCAACATTGTCAACTAAAAATTTTGGTCCATTCTCGTAATGAGACAATGTTCAGTATCAAGATAAATCGTTAAGGCTTTTTAATAGTTTCTAAATTTGATACGGGGTATATCAAATAGTGTATCTACGAGATGACACATTTAGGAATCATCTATGTAAGTGTGAAGTGTTAGGCACTTCAAGGAGAATTTTGTAAGGCCAGTTTTCTACGCACTTATGAAACCAGGCGGTGTTCATGGCTGAAACGAACACAACAATGAGAACCAAAGACAGTTAAAGGCTGATTGTGCGACTTATGATTGTCTAGGTATACACCAAAGTTCGAAGGTTCAAAGATATCAAATCTACCAATTGATCGAGTATATCGGACATAAGTTCACTACGAAAAGTTCAAAGGGAAACCTATTTATCCAGTTGCGATTAATCCTTGCTTGTAAATAACACATTTTTCATGCATGTTTCCGTGATATAGCCATTCCCCATTCATGTGGGGGATTGTTGGGTTTAAGCATGTTAGAGCTTAAAAGGTGGTGAATGGGAAATGGAGGAAAAAATAAAAATTTAATTTTTCCTCCTTGAGAAAGGGACATTGTCCCATATTGGAGGAGAAAAAGACTTTTGATGGATATATATACAATTGCTCTTCTTCTAGCTCTTAAAGAGTTAAGAATAAGGCAAGCCTCACGCTGTCGTCGTCGCTCGCTCGCTCGGCTTCGGATTTGGATTTGGTCAAATGATCGATTGATTGATTAATTTTTTGGACCAAATTTATTTGTTAATACTAACGCAATATTAATTAATCCAAATTGGACCGTTACTTAACGGTAATTCAATTTTCCCCTGTTTTAATTTTTCCGTTATAATTTTCCTTCTTCTTTCTGCATTGTTTAACAGAAAAGAAAGCAGTAAGTATGATTTACTACTGTTCTTTGAGTTCGTTGATCACTGGGGTCTGAAGTACCGCTATGCCAGTGAGGTTATCCGTTCTATCCTGGGAGAAAATAATCTTAAACCTCGGATACTAAGAGGGGATTAAGTTCCTTAAGGAAACACTGTGAATTCAGGAGGCTCAGATTCATTTTCTATCCTTCTACGTTTCTGATTTTTTTTCCATTGCTACTGGTTTTGAATATATTTTCGAATACATATTACTAACATATTTTACCCTTTTCGGACCTCACTTGTAAAAACACATTGAATATGTTATTGGTATCATATGTTTCTCCCATAAGGTCGAAAATGTAACACCTTTATCCTTAATTTTGACTTTTTGTGTGTTAAACAGTCTTTCGAACATAAAATTTATATTGAGGTAAGTGTAGATTATTTGGGTGAATGATTACAGTTGAATTTGGAGGGGTTTGGAACATACTATTAATATCTTAGCTTTATATTAATTAACAAAGGAACGATTTAGACAAGATGTGGAAAACAATAGATGTGAACTAGTGAACTACCAATACCTCCTTGCTTAAAGACTCGTGAAAATAAGTATTATTTATTATTATTATTTTTTTGCATGGTCGGCTTTTGCAGTTAGCCTATGCATAATGCATTGGTCGAGGATTCGTCAAGATTCAGCATACTGTTTATTTCATCCATGCAGAGGATAACTTAATTGCTTTGTTTGTAAACCAGGCAAAGGTAGATGTAACCAAAGAGTTTACAGTTTTATCCTCTTTGTTTTGTAGCAAAATAAAAGAGGGAAAGAAATCGGAAAGAGTTCATCTTACTTTTTCAGTCCACCGACCACAGAAAAGTGCGAAATTCCTGGCCACTTTGTTCTCCTTTTGATAAATAAATGCGCATTGCTCTTTTAAATGAAATTGTATTATAAACTTGTTTAAGACAAAAAATTCAAATAATACTAAAAAACATAACTAAAACTCAAAATGAGAGATAATAACTAAACAGGCACCTCTTCCGCTCCATTTTATATGATACCTCTTCCATTTTGAGATGCCAAATGTTTGACACCATTTACTTTTATAAAATCTCAAAGATTCAATATTTCATATTACTGAAGAAGATAAGAGTTATAGTAAAATTCAGGGAGTAGCTATAACTTCCTACATTTCATGTCGAACAATATATAAACCTCTGAGATACGTTTACCTTCCTTCTTGATTCGTTACTATGAGTACAAATAGATAACACTATTTTGAAAAATATGTGTTTCAAATCATTACTTTGCCTAATTACATTGCCTTGTAGATTTCGTACACGAAATACACGTACATTTTTTATTTAAAAATTAATTAAAAAAATCAACGTCTAGCAAAGAATACTTTCGCTTAGTCACTTAGTGCACTCATGAAGCAGAATTCTAAAGCTGTGATTGAAAAGCTTAGCTTAGAGCTAGAGAAGATTGACTACCACTGTACCGGCTTTAAGTCATCAGTTGCCCCTTTCTGAATTGGACTGTGCTGTATTTCTACAGCGGGCAGAGCTCAGAAACACCATCAACTCATAAAGAAGACTTGGAAGTGATCTAAGCAGCAAAAGACGCTGTAATCCCGTGTCAAGTCAAGCCAGAACTCCTTGTTCGCACTCTATCAATAATCATTTGTCTGCCAGACAAATCTTCTGCATATCCAACAACCTGCATTGAAGAACGCATAGCTACAATTGTGATATGATGTAAAAAAAATGAAGAAGTAAAAATCATAGTAATAAAAAGAACAAAATGAACAATATATGAAACTAAAACACAGATCTAAAGTCGCCAATGTCTAAAAGAGAATAAAAGTTCAGTTGAGATGAGTTCAGATAAGAAGGGCAGCTCTAACAGTTTGAAATGACAAAAAACTCAAACCTGAGAGTCTGTCTGTGTTTCACTAAAGTGATCATCCATATTTGCAGTTGCATCTCCGGAATGACCGTGGTAATCATCCTTTTTCTCAAACCTGAAGGGGAAAAGTAATAGCACTGAGCTCTCAATCAAAAAGAGGTAGATACATGGCTATGCACATCCAAGAAAAATCCACACCAACCCAGCACATTCAGAACCAGAGGCAGAGCATTATGAAGGATACTTCAGAAATCGATACTAAGTGTTGGATGAGAATGCATATGACAAAAATGTAACTGTTCGCCAACAGACTTCACTTCCTAGATTGATGGTTCATCTTTTATTGCTAGTGCTTAAACGTTGCTGGTCAGGCTTTCTACTTCATTTTTTTAATCCCATTCTTATAATCTGTAAACCCTAACTCCAGACTATTTGGGCTGGCTTAGCTTAGTGGCCCTGAAACAGGACTTACCATTGCGTAATGTAGGCCAACATACACTTGATTGGGTTCTCAAATTGAACCTCCAACATTTTGCAATGTCAGCCAACATACATAGTGTAAGTTCCATGTCTTAAAAATCAATAGATGGGATGCCGCTATTGCTCAAGCCCCAACGTAAAAGTATTTGAAATCCTGATAGGTAATAGCATTAACCAAGGAATTTCCGTTTCGCAGTGTAACTACTTCTAAACAGCCAACCATATTAAGAGAATGAAAATGCATTAGTTAGTGGAGGTATTAGCTATCAACTTATCAAATACATTACATTAAGAATGTGGGACGTTTCTAATTCGAGTGTCCAAGTGTAACTTATTTCTAGCCTCCATAATTTGTCAGATTCTCAGGTGAAGAGCAAAAGGTGATGAGTGCCAACTGCAGCAGCAGTAAGATGAGAAAGTGAAGAGCAAAGACATGAGACAGCACCAAAATGGAAATTTAGTCACCTGTTTGTCCAGTGGTTAGACAATCCAAGAGTAGCATGATGATCTCCATGACCTTGAGCAAGAGTGTTACAACCAGAAGTAAAAAGCTGCTTGAGAGTCAAAGGACTCAAACTTTACATATGTCATAATAAAAAGTAAGAAGAAAGCATTTTAAAAAAGGATACTTCTTTATCACACTCGATTCTTGATGGAGACTTTTGATCGTGGATCTAATGTCAGAAGCCATTGAAAACATTATTCAATAATCAAGAGCCAGCCTTCCCCAACACAAAAAACTAAAGATACTTGCTTCTCATAAATTACCTTGCTTGTTTGCTCCAATAAATCCTCTATAGCAGCAGCTACATCAGGAACTGCAGAAGAATCTTCTTTAGTACTTCCTATCATGTTCTTTTCTGGGGGATTTGTCCCGCAGAATGCATTATTTTCATTTGATACGCAGGTCAATGAACAATTGGTTTCCTCAACCACCAAGAGCCTTGCCTTCTTATTCCATCTACTTGAATGCTTCAGTTCTTCCTTTGCAGTACTTCTACCAGCAAAAGCTTCAGTTCTCAGATTTATGAGTTCTTGGGGCTGGCTTTGAGGCTGGGAAGAGGTATCACTAGATATCATCCCAACAGCTTGTGTGGGAAACTGGCTCATTGTGCATATCCCAGCTTCTCGATCTTCAGAAGTTACTTCCTTAGGATAAAACTGATCTGGAGAAACAATTTTGTTCTGCTCCAAAACAACCATCAAGAAGCTACCATGAAGCTATAAGAATGGGGACGAAGAAAGGAATACAAAGATCTAGAAGGCAAGGACTGCACTAACCTGCTTGATACACTCATAAATCCACTCACAAGTGACTGGTTGTATTCCCCACTTACATGCAGCCTCATATTTTGGGCCACTGGTAAATTTACACAACAAATGTGTGACCCTTTTAGTCAATTTCTCAACAAATTTGGCTCCAATTGTAAAACACAAATTTCTCAGCAACTGTTTTTCTTTCTCATCATACTGCGAAACACATAAGCGAAAACTCTGGAACGCAGGGAAAGGAACTCGGCATGGAAGTGGAGAATAGAGGACGTGACTACCAACATCCAGCAAGCATCCATCCTTCATAGAAACAATATTCGGTTTTCATTAGCCTCAGTTTGAATAATGCAAGAAATCAGTCAGTACAAAAGAGAGGAGAAACTGCAGAGTTTATATTAATCACTCTGCACCTTTTACAATGAATTATGCACATATAACTTAAAATCTCAAGTTAAACAGAAAATGAGTCCAGAAAAGGACCAATCATCCTACCACTCCCCACCCTCAGGTTCAAGGGAGTATCTGAAGGACTTACAGACTTTTAAAAAGGCAACAGGCAAGATCATGAAAAAGACATAAATAAATAAAAATAAAGTTAAACCAATTCAACAATAAATATCAGTTAGATCATCATTATTGCATTAAAATACTTAGAAATTAGAAATTAAAACACACATATTTCATGTGAATTCAAGAACATTTTCTCTGTTAGCAATTTTAAATTATAGATAGCATATCAATATATTCTCTAATGGAAGTTGGTCATAACTTGATGAGTCGATTTTAAATATGTTTATTCAAGCCCTAACTTAAGCTTTGCTAGAAATTTAGCATTATGTGTGTCCCTCATGCAAATTGCGATGCTTATTTAGGTGATGAAAGTAGGAAGGGATGGTCAAGAACTGAGTGTAATAGAAACAAAGAAGCTTTTGAAGTCAAATGGCAAACGGCAACACAGAACAAGTAAAGAAAAGTTAGAAGTTGGAGTGAAAAGCCACATACTCTATTAAGAGAATCATAACCAATCTCGGAGATGCACAACTCACTTTATGAGGAATCTGGACATGAAAACTGAAGGAACATTAAAAACCTAGAAGTTTAGTCTCTAGTGGTTCAAACGACTCATCATTTGGACTTTCCTACGCAAGTTCTGTCCAACCTAACTGAAATCGTGCAGAGCGAAGCATTAATGCAATTGCATCAACAAGTTATTGTGATTCCAGTAAATGTGCAGTATCTAAAATTTAGCATTACAAGCTTATTGCGATCACATAACTCAAAATTTTGCTCTTTACTTCTAAAATTAACAAGGTTTTATGGAAGAATGGAAGGAGGCCTATTTGGGAGCTTATATATAAGTTAAAGTAGCCCTTATCACAAAGATTGAGCTAAGAGATCACAGAAAGTTACAAGACCCCCTAAAAAGAACAAAAACCTAGTCTTGTGATAGTTACAAGGCCCCAATAATGTCCACTATAGACTCTACATCTTCTACAAGAGCTTCTTACACTAAAAGCCGAAAATTCTTGATCTTCTGATCAGAACTAAATCTATCTTCAAAGCATCCTAATAAGCTCCATTCTCAAGGAATAGAAAATAGGCTTGTATGCGATTCAGAAGATACATGCAAGTAAATTAGCGTCCAAGGTTAATAACTAGTACATTTAAGTAAAGCATAGGAAGTTCAACAAATTGAACAGAGTGCTTGGGGGAAAAATTTAGTTTGCAGATTGTTAAGTCATACTGTCTTTTGGTCGTGAAAAATGCTAAACTGCGGAAGCTTTTTTTTTTTTGGATGAAGTAAGGTTTTGTATTACCAAAAGCATCAAGAACATGCATAGATACAAAAGTTGAGATGCATAAATAAAAGAAAGCTAGCCCCTTTACAGTGTGTCAATCTAAGAAAAGGGAACAAACAAAATCCAAAAATTTTCTTAGACCAGCAAAAAAGATTGAGTAGGCATCCAGCTTTGAGAGAGTGATTTGGAGTTGAGATTCCATAAAAACATCTACTATTCCTCTCATTCCACAATCACCAAAAACTGCGGAAGCTTATAAAAATATTAAGAAAAGAAAAAAATGTAACAAGAAAAGATCTTGAGGGGCACACATTCAAGTACCTCCAGACAAGACTTAATCCAGTGACTTGATACAAAAGTAGCCGCAGCACCATCTTTCTCGGAGCGCAACATACCATGACACTCGACAGTGAAATGCACATTTGTTTCAGTCTGATCTTCCACCACCACTCCTCCCCCTTGACTAACCCACTCAACAATTTCAGCTCTCTGAACAGATTATGAAAACATTAATATTAAATTAGTATATAACTTATTATAACATAAAATGAAAGATTAAATGGAACTAGAGAGATGATGAAAAGGTTAAAGGCCATAAATCTCAGAATACACAACTAAACACTCTCGGAAGAAACCTAGACGCCTAACTAGTTAACTGATGATAAATGCATACATTTCCAGAGAATGAACCAGTCAACAATAGTGCAGAATAAGCACTGCTGGGCAAAGTAGGTACTCAAGGGAATAATATTCCTTGTATGAGAACCAGAATAAATGAGTAGACATTAAAATCGAGAGGTAAGGTTACAAACTCCATGAAGCCTGTCAACTGAACTATTTGTGTTCATCGTTTTTATACAAGTTACAAGCTAAAAGCCATTAACAAATACATCCAGAAGGTTATGTTACTTACACAAAAATATAAATGTACAACAATGTCAAGCTCCCAGACAATCTTTAGATTTTAATAGCCTATATGGAATTGCAATTTCCAGTCCTATCCACTAACTAGCCTTTCCATCAGATAATCTTTCGCACTTCAAATGAAGAACCCAAGAACTCTTTTGTTCACATTTTTTTAGGGTTTAACAAAATAACAACTAAAGTGAATCACTTGTTTTAGGGAATGAACTTCAAATGAGCTTGCAGTTTGCGCTCCTGCATAGTCACATCCACAAATCCAAATAATTTTTGAGAATTCAGAAAACCAAGGGTAACTTGGGTGGATTCAGAGATATGTATTCTATGTGAAACAGGAAAAGAAAACATATCATCGAGGACTTAAAACTCAGCTACATTATGAGAAATCAGAGAAAACCCACCCGATCAACAGGAAATGAAGCTGAAAACCAAAATCGCCTTCCCTCGAACACACTGGATGGCTTTCTACCATTAACAGCACAACCAGATTCATTCAGTAGCTTCTCATCTTTGCTATTAGAAGAATATGGCTGATGTTGAACCCCATTCTCTCTCAAAGAAGTTCTAATGTCATTCATATTTTCTAGTTCTTTGTTTTTGTCTGATGGCATTGCACATCCAGAATCTGTGCCTCTCCATGCATGTTCATCTGAAGACATAGTATGCACATAGGATTTTCCTTGTCTTTTCATACTTGTGCTGGTTCCAGCTCCATTACTACAGTGAATAAGATCTGGCGTCCAAAATACAGGAAGTGGGAAATAAGCTTGTGAAGAAGGTATAGCATGTAACATTTAGATGGGTGTATGTTTTTTTTTTTTTTAAAAAGGGTATGAGATGAAAGTAGGTCATTAGTGCTGTACAAACTGCCTAGCAACTTGTACAATGTTAAATATCTGATTAACTGAAAAGTCAAAACGGTTATTAGACCTTTTGGAAGAAGTAAATCATAAGCAATATGCTTCCTTAGAACAGAAACTTCTTTCTTCTCACGATCACAATCCTGCAGCCATCCTGATTTTACCACATGAACGACACCCAAAGCCGCAAGGTTTCTTAATTCTTTGATTTCACTGCAAGATAATAGTCTTTACTCAATAAGAAAGAGTAAGAGTTTAACTGAACGACATTTATAACAGAATATACTTGCAAGGCGTTGCACATAAAGATAAATATACGTGCTGGTGGATATTCATAAGATGGACATACAGATCACCTTAGCTGATAAGAACCTCATGTCAAGACAAATAGAAGTATAGACCAACTGACAATGACACATCCGATGATTAACATTATTATACACACTAGATTTTCTTTTTTCTTTTCACTCAACTCCTTAATGTTTGTGGTTTACTTTCGATAAGGTATAAATTATAATGTCAGGTAAACCCTGTTTACTTGTCTCTAAGGCTCTAAGCCGATGATCATGAAGGTCCAAAGTCAGAGTAGATCTGAATGGAACAAGAAATTTTTCATCTATTTATTACATAGTCAAAAAACCTAGCTTACCTGATTTTGGTTAAGAGCACTGAGGTATAAGTTTGATACAGTTATAGCTAAGTGATGAGCAAATAGAATATGAATCTGCTGAATGTTAGGGCATATGTGTTTCGGTTCAAATATGTAGGTTCATTGAAGTTGTAGGGGAAATGTTATAGAATATTTGTTTTTGAAAAGGTAAGGTAATTTTATAGAAAATAAAGGACAAAGGATGTGCTGTAACAGCTGTACACTATTTACTGAAACAAAAACAGCAAAACCATGCCTTTTCTAATCTAAACTCTATCCTTTAGGGCTCCTAGCATCTGTAAGACTGATTCAGCATCATTTACATGTTCCAGTCTACACCATGTGGGAAAAAACTACATTTTCAGAATTTATCTTAATGATTAGAATCCGCAAAGTCATCAGAACATCTTTTACTCCTTTCTGTCAAAATAGTCCACCAAATGCATGTCGGTATCGTGCTCCACCACCTATGTTGTTGATCTAGGCATGATACACTGCAGATCAATAATGTTCATGAACAGCTGCCACAGTTGGGATGTAACTTGGCAGTGCAAAAACAAATGACAAATGCTCTCAGATTGCTTCCCACATAGGTAGCACTCACTGCATATGACCAGCTCTCTTTTTTCTACATTCTCATGAGTAGGACAAGCTTCGTTGCTCATAATCCAAGTGAAACAGGCAACCTTTAGAGGGGCTTTACTATTCCAGAATTGTTTCCAAGGCCAAGGCCTTTCTAGGTTCACTTCTCTTGTAAGATCTCTGTAGCAAGAGGACACTGAACAAATCTTTGTTGTTGGGCAGCTATCTGATTCTAGCTTCCAAGTTAGTAAGAAGTTGAAGTGTGCTTGTAATGGTAGAATATATCAGCAGCCGAGTTAACCTCCCAGTCATTGAGATTCCTTCTGAAGTTGATGTTCCAGTACCATTCTCTGTTTTCTTCCAAAAAAGCTGAAATTTTGCTGCCAATAAAAATAAATCTGGAAACAAGTCCTTCAAAGGCTCCTTTCCAATCCACTTATCCTTCCAGAGGAAATCTTCTCCCCAGAATATTATATAGAGACGTTAGGATATTCAATATTCCTGAATATGCTTTAGATATGCTAGGATATTCATTATTTACTTATAAAATAATTTGTTTCCTATTGGTCATAGAGAATGATTACCTACGATATAATATGTAGCTTAAGGCTCCTATATAAGACGCCCCTTTTGTATATTGTTAATCAAATAAGTCAATAAGAAGTATTTTATCTTCTTCTTCTTTTTCATTGTATCAGAGCCTCTACAATCTTGGTAGAGACTCAAATCGCTTTAGTCGACTAGTGCGCAACATTATGTTACCTGCTTGGCTATTGGTTTCGCTCATCAACAACAACAACAACTGTAATCCCACAAGTGGGGTCTAGGGAGGGTAGTGAGTACGAAGACCTTACCCCTACCCCGAGGAAGAGAGAGGTTGTTTCTCTCATCCTATTCCCTTTTTTGGCAAGCGACCACAACTTTTTCTAGCAACTAAAAGCACTCTTTTTTTCAGAAACCGGTGTCGCTCTTTTTCAGGCAAATGGTTACTCGTCTATCAGGCGATTGTCGACCTCTTCACTTATTTCAGCTATTGGCACAGCTAGCTACTACTTTTCTTCTGGTATCCGACGCAACTCCACTCTTCTTCAGCGACTTGACCCATTCATCTCTATGGAAATCAATGTCGTTCACCTCTTCGGCGATCAGCGTCCTCTTCTCTGAGGCAACCGACACTGCTCCTCCCTCTTCTTTCAGAAACTAAGGCCTCATTTGTTTTTTTCTAAGATTAAGACGTCTGAATCTGAATACACATTTGAATATCAAGATGTGTATTAAGATTAAGACATCTGAATCTGAATACACATCTGAATATATTAAGATGTATATTAAGATCTGAATAGAAATAATTAAGATTGTTTGATTTTTAACATCTGAATATATAAAATTTATTTTTATTTAAAAATTAATAAACATAAAATTCAAATGAAATACTAATTAATCTAATATTCTATCAATAAAATATATAATTTTTTAAAATATGATAGTTGTTGGTGGTGATGGCTAACCGGTGAATGCCGATTAAAGGCGGTGATTGGTGGTAGTTTTGGTTGATGATTGTTGTTCATGCTAGTAGCTAGTAGTGATTGGTAGTGATGGCGATTCTGATTGAGGATGGTGGCGGTGGGTGGTGATAGTTAATAATGGCGGGTGGTGGTGGTAGTAGTTGTGACTGAGAAAGGTGGAGGGTGGGTGGTGGTATGTTATAATAATGGCAGTGTTGGATGTGGTTATTGATGGTGATAGGGTTGTCAGTTGTCGTAGTTGAGGTGGATGAGTGTTGATTGTGGGTGAGAATGATATATGGTGGTCGGAGTGGTGGGGATAGTGGGTGGTTATGGCCGATAATAGTGGCCGCTATGATTGAGGATGATGGTGGCGTAGTGGTGGTGGTTGAGTATGGTGGTGGTGGTGGTTGATAACGGTAGGCGGTGGCGGTAGTTAATAATGAATATGTGATAGCATCTTAATGAAATTAAGTTTCTGTTATAGATCTTAATCATACAGACCTATTCAGACCCATTAAGTGGTTGTGAAGTAAAAAAAACAAACACACTTAATGATTAAGATCTGAATAATTAAGATTCAGACTTTAAAAACAAACGCACTTAATATCTGCGATCTGGATGATTAAGATTCAGACCTCCATTAAGTGCAAACAAATGAAGCCTAACAGTCTCATCTCTTTAGCGACCAGAGCCATACCTCCTTTCTTTCCACAGCAGGTGCTACTCCTTTTTTCTTCCAATAACCGAAAGCTTCTCCTCTCTTTAGAGCGACCATTCAAGTGACAACATACATCATTCTCCCCATTGTTCTTGCAGCAGGTTTTCCACAAAGATTCCAGCGGTAACTTTCTATGTTTTCAAAATAAGCAAACCCAAATTGATTTTCCCGCTTTAAGTTTGAGGGAGCGTATTGAATGTTAGAGAATATGTGTCTGGATTCAAACATGTCTCGATTCATTGAACTTGTAAGGAAAATATTATAGAATATTTATAGGTTACCCCAGGATATTTCGTATTTAATTATGGAATAATTACTTCCTTGTTAGGCATACAGAACGGTTACCTACCATATGGTGCGTAGCATAAGGCTCCTAAAAAGAAGCCCCTCTATTACATAGTTAATCATTCAAGTCAATGAACAGTATTAGACCTTCTTTGTTCTCTTATCTCAATTCAAAGCTAAATACTGAAACACACTCCGCACAATGTTCAAATCAATCTATTTTAGGGCCTGAAGCTCTAACCACAATCCACATATTAGATCATTTGCTAAAATATTTTCATGCAATACATGGTCCACTGGTCATCCACCTATTCACTACTTTAAGAAAGTGTAAAAGTAGTGCATTCATGAAACGATTGCAAACATACTAAAACTTACTTCTCTGATGGATTTCCAGCTATTATGTGTGTCAACTTTTCACCAAAAGACATGTAACGAGAGCCACCACCTTTTCGGACTAGGTTGACAAGTTTTCGCATTTCAGATACATTAAAACCAATGATTAGTATTCTGCAATCTGCCAAATAAAAATCATTGTCGTCTGTTTGAGAGTCATCAGCAACACCACCATCACAGTCATTCTTTTCCTGCTCTGTAGGTGCTCCACTCTGCTCATTCTTTGTAGAGACAGGAGCACTGTAATCACTTTTTGGGTTCTCAGCAGGTGCTAAATTCTCCTCCTTCTTTGTAAGTACAGGAGCATCAGGCATATCTTGTGAGAGGGTAGCTTCCACATATGAATCAGACGCTCCACTGCACAAAACAGGTTCCGCATTTGATGGCGTAGCCAAGGAGGACAACCCTTGTAGGTTTCTCATGCCCTTTTCCAGGCTATGGTGATTTGTCATTCTTAAGGTGGTCATAGTATTTGGAGAACCAGCCTGAACAGGATATGATTCCTCGTCAAGACATGCTATTCATCCCAAAAAAGAAGTGAAAAGGTCAGAAGCTGCACCACAAATTTCCTTAGCGAGTTGAAAACTTCAGATGGAACTGGAAAATGCAGCTATCCCCCAGAAATATTACCTCTTCTTGCAACCGATTGGTCAAACCACCTCTTAGTAACAGTATGTATGTGACCCCATCTTTTGGCAACCTTGTATTTCTCACCTTCTGGAGCTTATTAACTGTCAAGGAAACGAACTATAATAATGCTTGAGCAAATACCAAATTATCAAAGAATGCATGACTTCTGAATGCTCTAAATATCATACAGGTGTACATGACAACAGGAAGCAACATAGTGTAGTAACTGAAAATAAACCTTGATCGTGGAGCTTGAACAATTCAGACTTAAACATACTAAAGAGAGACAAACATTCCGGAGGGAGTTGGATCATAGGACTACAACATCTCCCCAAGAGGCTAGAACAACTTCCTGATTGTCATAAAATCTGGGATAAGGTTGATGCAGTGTGACATTCACACTACATTTGCTCTGCCTTTTCCTATGTCTGACATTTCTTAGACCCCCAATGACACCATGATGAGCACTTTAACATGAGATAGTCTGTATTTACTGTTAGCTTATCAGTAAAACATGACCTACATAGAAACTGTTCTGATATCTGTGTACTACCTCGCATGTATGTTTTACTTGACCACATTACTTGATACAAAGCTTCTCTCAATCTTAATTTATAAGTTCATATATTGGCTTACTGAGCTTAGGTAATAAATGCACAGGTAACACGGACTATTCTATTAGCACCGTCTTAAGTCTTAACTATGTCCCATCAGTGTCCCTTCTCAACAAAAAAAAAACTATATCCTATCATTGGTCCTCATTTTGTTGTTTTCTTATCCTGATCTGTCAATTTGGTAAAGTTTACAATACATATATCTACAAAACAAATTCCTTTTGCAGAAGGATTACAAAAAGGATATATTGCAAATTAAATGTGAGCACTTTCTGGTCAGCTCAGGAGAGTATTTTCCGCCATTTTGCAAGATAATCTTTTCCATCTCCTTCCGCTCATCTGAGATATAAAAACAAGTGCATTAGAGAAAGACGAATATTAAAAGAGTTTGAATTATAATGAGATATAGGTTGTCAACCTATAGGAATTCTGGTGACACAAATTGTCAACCCAGAAAAAGGAAGGACTTTGAATGACTCCTGAGGAACAAGACGGTGTTCTTTCCAGCATTGCTGAAGCCAATCAATAGTGACAATTGGTTTCTTTAGTTTGTTTACAGCCCACTGCACATGAGAAAAAGATATAAGGAAAAAGAAAACTGAGTGCTAGCAGTACAACTAAATATTTTGACTTATTTTCCTTCTTTTTTTTGGGTGTAGGGGTGTTCCAATGCAGCCCATGGAACTTGTTTTAAACTTACGATCAAAAGAGGAATAGGAGAACCAAATAATAAAAGACCTTGTACTTTGCAGCCAAAACATTCTTCACAATAACAAAGCTCACATCCAATGATGCTTTGATATGCAGGACCCCTCCCATAGCACTCACCAACTTTCCAAGTTCAACCTACAAAATATATACAATTACAAGGGGTCGAACAAATCATCAAATATAATAATGAGCTCAAGTGAAAACCAATGCTACCACTATATAGAATAATTTGCGGTAACCCCTCTTATGGTTCAGTATTAAAATGATGTTTTCAGGAGTACTTGAGCCTTTAGCTTGAAGACAAAAGCATTGCAAAAGACACAGTCATACAGGAGAATAAAGCTAAACGAAGTGTATGTCAGTATATTGGAGCAAGCAAAATCACAGGCTCTTATGTTTTAGTGACAGTACAAATAATTGCACTATGCCCTTCACAAAAGACATGTTTACCGAATACTCTAACAAATGTTTAAATATATAAACATTTACAGAGAAACTAATATTATTCTTAATGTATGAGTTCTGAGCATGCAAATGTTGTCAATGAAAGTAAATGGAACCTGAATAAGTAGGAGTTTTTTAATGCTATACATAATTGCTTGTTAATCCTTAAGATACTGTCCCCATCCTTCTTCATTTAAATTCCACATATGTAGAAAAATCATCAAGATTTAAGATAGAGAAGGGTACCTTTTCATCCATCTCAAAACCAGATGCCAGGATCTTGACCCCATCCATCGCAAGGCAACAAGTAAACCCCTGCTGGGGTAGTGGCCTCTGTTCTTTGGCACAAGAAAGCACGCACCGGGGACCTTGTGACCAGAAATGGATATCAATATCAGCATGCCAAAAGTTGAATTAAAAAAAATCAAGACCAGTATCCCAATTGCTAACCCAAAAGTAAATACTAACTGGTTGTCGACAGGATAAGAGAAAGATGTTTGGAAGCATTTAAAGGATAACTGCACAGGGACTCTTTTTTCTTGAATTTGTCTTTGTTAGGGTTCAAAAAGTACAATCAATCTAGTAAAATTATTTTTTTAGATAAAGTAATCAAACTAATTAAATTATACCAGACCACTACAGATGGACAGGCAGTAATACATGTTTTTATAGTTCTGACACTTGGCTTAGCTAAAATCTATATTACAAAGTAAATAAATGCTTTTTTAGTTCTGACAATTGGCTTAGCTAAAATTTTTGTTCCGAATATTTGTGTCATAGGAGTCCCAATCATGGTCATGAATAAAGAAGTCACTATAAGAGAGGAGAATATGATTTGAACTTGTAAATACAGACAGCTTAAATTTTACCCCAAAACTTTAGTTGTGTGCTACAGATAAAGCTTTTTCCACCAAAATGTGATGTTAGTTTGCCTTGTCTCTTTGCCTATGATCACTGTTCTTAGAGAAGCCTACAATCTACTCAACTCTAGAAGCAGGAATAGGAACACGAAACAGTAATATAATTTTTGTAGAAATGAGCTAGCTTCGCATTTAAGAAACCAATAGTGTATTTTGGCTATATACATCAAACAGTAAACACCTCTTGAACCTTGCGGACTAAGGTTTATGTAATGTTTGAAAGGGAAGATAGTTATAATCATGAAGCAGAAAAAATTTGGTATCCAGAATTTTAATAAACAAGAAAGCATAACTATTTTTAATATCATGAATTAATAACACACGGTTTCTAGCCAAAAGCAGTGTATCACCATATATTCTTTTCTCTTTTTTACTTTAATATTTCAATCGCCATTAGTTGATAGTGGAACAAGATCTCCACGCTTGCAAAATATTACCACTTTGGAAATTGAACATGAGACCAAATGTGATATATAGAAGACTAAACCCCTAAGTTTAAGGTGCAAACTACCGCACTACCAAAAATTAGGGCTAACACCAGAAATGAAGACACAAAAAAATCAACTTGGTCAATCCAATAGGATCAAATTGTGACGTTATAATGACAATAATAAACCAAATTCCCATCTAAACTATCTAAATTATCTTCAATCTGAATCTATACTAACCTCCATGAATCAAAATCCAAGGACAAATCAGTAAAGTAGAGTCGAAACAAAAATTACCTATCAAGTTGCAGCCCTTAGCTTGAAGATCCCCAAACTTCTCCTGAAAATAGCATATAAAAATTGAAATTATGGCAGAACCAATGGCTCAGGATACGTAGTAATAAGTTTCGAACCAAAATTCACTAGAAAATGATGAGATAATTGGCATATAAACATTAACATCGTTCGAATAGAAGCAACTGAAATATATGGTTTAGAAATACATACATGCTGCGGAGAAGAAATGACGTGGTAATCAGTGGAAGAATTTCGGGAGGGGTCGCAACAGAGAAAGACTTCAGCTCCGTTGTGCTTGAGCGCGTCGTGAAGCGCGTCGAAAAGCTCCGGCGGGACGAGATTCCTCGACATGAACACATTCACTCCATTGAACACCTTCGTCGTCATCATCTTCTTCTCTGCCGCAACTACACTTACATGTGTGTAGAGATGTATACACGCAGCCACTGTGTTTCTGGTTTTTTTTTTTTTTTTTTTTTTTTTTTTTTTTTTTTTTTTTTTTTTTTTTTTTTTTTTTTTTTTTTTTTTTTTTTTTAAGTATTGGATTGCTGCCGGGTTAGAAACGAGCGGGAATTCCTGGTGTCTGCTGCAGCAGATGTGTAAAAATAGTCAGTTGTGTTTATTTTAAAGCGACTATTTTAAATGTATTTATTCTTTAGTCATTAATTTAATGAACTTTTACTTGATTAGACGAAAATATCCTTCAGCTATAACTTATAAGTTATACCTACGCTTTTATTAACGATCACCACAATTAACTTCAGCAGCAGCAATGCAATAGTATTCAACTTACCCGACTGTGATCGCGAATTGCAGAAGCTTCTCCCTCCGATTTCAAACTATAATATTCAACTTTCTCTTTCAAAAATCAACATAAATTTACAGTAAGTTATGATTTTGTGTGTTTCTATTGATTTTTATTTCTTTACTATGAATTAGATTTTTTTTTTTGAATTTCTGGATTGATAAGCTTAAGAACATCGCGTCATGTAAAGATAAAAATTGAGGACATAATGTTAAGGATTTGGTGTCCCCGTTTCAAACTGAATTGAAAACATTAAGGACACAATGTCCTTAACTTTTTTGCTGTTTTTATGAATATTACGGAAATACTGTCATAGTTTTGAAAATTGTTTAAAAAAGTTAAGGACACTAGGTCCTGAAGTTTGATTTTTAAGTTCAAAAGTTAACGACACTTGGTCCTTAACTTTGATTTTGAAGTTGAAAAGTTAAGGACACTAGGTCCTGAAGTTTATACTGAAATTGAAAACTTAAGGACACTAGGTCCTGAAGTTTGATTTTCAAGTTGACAAGTTAAGGACACTTGGTCCTGAACTTTGATTTTCATGTTCAAAACTTAAGGACACTAGGTCCTGAAGTTTGATTTTCAACTTCAAAACTTAAGGACACTAGGTCTTGAAGTTTGATTTTCATGTGTCAAAAGTTAAGGACACTTGGTCCTTAACTTTGAATTTCAAGTTCAAAAGTTAAGGACATTCGGTCCTTAACTTAGTCCTTAATTTACAGTATCTATTCTTAATTATACAAGGATTGCTATTGACTTGCAGGATGAAAACAATATGCATTATAGTTGCATTTAATGGTAAATGGACTGAAGATTATAAGTATCTTGATCGTCAAACAAAGCTTTTTATAGTACCTGAGGCAATTCAGTTTGAAGATTTCATTAAACAAATCTTTGAAGTTATTGAATTGGATAGAGACAAGTTTGAAGCAATGATATGGTTTGATATCAACCTGGGAACAAGCAAGGGAATGCTTGTATCCAAAGATTTAGATCTTCATACATGTATAGAGTTACTAAAAACTCATTCACTCTTCAAGGGTTGTCGTTTCATTGTTGATATTTCAGAAAAAGATTTTGGATCAACAAGCACTCTTGAAAATGTCAACAGAGAAACTGAACATGACAATCAAAACAAATGCCAACAAATAATGAAAATATNTGACAACGAACAAGCTTTGGGTATTCAATTCTTAGAGAGTGCACCAATAATCGAAGAAGTTGCTGAAAAAACTTCTACTCAACTAACTAGACGAAGGTCAAATTCGAAACAAAAAGAATCCCCAACTACGATATTAAGATAAAATGCTTCATTGGATGAAATAAAAGTGGGATCAATATATGACAAAAAGAAAAGTATAATTAACTGCTTTTCGAATATAGCAATTAAAGGACATTTTGAATTCAAGGTTGTTAGA
>MDKI01120827.1:0-22568 GCA_005239505.1 Nicotiana paniculata | reverse complement strand
GGTAAGTATCTTGCCTAACCTTGTGTGAGGAAATTACCCCTTAGGATTTGAGTCTTCTATATTGATTGTAGTTAGTGTACGTGAGGTGACGAGTGCGTCCTCAGACTTATTTGTAATCAGTTGGCCTTTTCAGATTCTTATGACCTTATATTTCCTGTGTATGAAGTTATAACTGTTATGACCGAGTTTCTGGTTGCTACTCTCATCTCTTCCCGCTTGAATTAGATTTTCTTGCTTCTAGTTTCCTTTGTTGTTTATTCGATCTTAATTGGCTTAACTGAATATTCTACCTCTTCTACCATCATGCTATATTTCCCTTCATAAATTGCCTGCTTAACTAGAATTAGTATAACCTCGTCCTATAATTGTTTAGCGTAATTAGAATTTATATACATTGGTGTCACGCATGCCCGTGAGTCGTATACTGTGATTTATATGATTTTCTCTTGAGTGCTACTTAGGTTTAGTTTGATAATCATTCGTGTTGATGGTATCTCCTTGGTGTGGCCTGTTACTGAGCATTGTTCAAGCTGAGTTTTATTTCGTGAAGCTAATTGTTTAAGCAAGATTGGTTATAGTTGTTTTCCCTTGTCGGGATGATTTGGTTTCTTCTTGTTGTAAACTTGAATATTGAGAATCGTTGCTATATTTTCTTTGTTTTCCCTTCGTTACACTGTTTCTCTTTATACTTGGCATTCTCTTCAGTGGCTACTTCTTATGAGTGAGTTTTACCATTCTTGTGATTTAAGTTCTTGTATTGATTTGCTCGTCGCATTTGGCATTTCTGTCTTTTGTTGCTTTTGTGCTTGTTGTGGAAATGTACGATGTTTCTATCAAGTTATGGTTGCTCTCTCTTTTGGAAGCATTGCATATTTGAATTGGGACTACGGACGTATTCCGGGAGCTTTCCCCCTGTACTGCATTACATATTTTAATTGGGACTACGGACGTATTCCGGGAGCTTTCCCCTATGTACTGCATTGCATATTTAAATTGGGACTATAGACGTATTTCGGGAGCTTTCCCCCTGTACTGCATGACTAAATTCTGAGCTACGGGATGGAATCCCGGTTGTTTTATATTGAAGGAAAACTATGTATGAAGGACAATTATTGAAAAGTAAAGTTGACAGGCATTTACCTTGAAGGAAACTATGTTTGCAAAGTGTTTATCTTGGAGGAAATTATGTTCGAAAAACATTCACTAGAAAGGTACATTTAAAAAGCTTTTATTGAAAGGAATTTCGTTTGAGGATTTCGTCTTGTAAAGTATATTTATGTATCTTTGGAGGAAGTATATTTCAAAGGAAATTTTCACACTGAAATGATTATATTTTTAAAAAGCTTTCAATATAAACTTGCGGTTGAAAAGTTTCACTCAAGGATTTGACCAATTAATTACGTTTTGTTGGCTAAGGCCTGATGTGGACAAACTAATGCAATGCTGAGTTACTAGTGTTCTTGTTGTGTTGTGGTTTCCAGTTTGGCTTGTATTTCTGTCCATCTTTCTATGTATTATTATGATGTTCCGTTGTTGTTTGATGTACTTCCTTCTGCATTGTAGTTGTTCTGTTATTTACTATCTTATGTAGTCTCTAGATAGATGTCAAATTCTGTCATTTTATACATATATACCCTTTTAATTATTAGACCAGCGAGTGTCTTGACTAGTCCTCGTCACTACTTCACCGAGGTTAGTCTTGATACTTACTAGGCACCGTTGTGGTGTGCTCATACTACACTTCTGCACATTTTTTTGTGCAGATCCAGGTATTGATTGTTAGCAGCGCAGTTACTGTTGTGGAGACTCAAGGTAAAATTGCTTCAGTGCTCGCAGTTTCGGAGTCACCGTCTTATATTTTTTGTCCATACACTGTTGCACTTATTTCTGAAAAGTGGTAATTAGAAATTTTAGTGTAAATTCTTTAAAGCTTATGACTTGTGCTACTGAGTTTTGGGAATAGGCTCTTGTATAAAGAATCTCTTTTCATAAAATGTTAGATTTTATTTATCATTGTTGCTATTCCATGAATGTTAGGCTTACCTAGTCCTTAAGACTAGGTGTCATCACAATATCCAACGGAGGGGAAATTTGGGTCGTGAAACTTATGAATCATCGTAGTTTTCTTTAGGCATGTTCAATAATAAATTATCGTGACCTTGTGTACGGTTCCCGTGGCATGGTCACGATACGTAAATCCCAATTCGGGTGTGTATTTCATGTGACCTGACCATGACTTCGAGTAATAATAAAATCAACATATTGTAAATCGGGGGTGCGTTTCACGTGACGTGATTCGCAATGTGTACAAAATAAACGAGTGCGCGACATCGCGACTTGTTCAAATAAATTCCATAATTACTGAAAGCGTTTGAATAAATAATTGAAAGCGGTTAAAAGGCTAAAAATGCACAATAGGTTTAAAATATGTATTAAATCATATAATTAGACCAATCATTAATAATTGAGCGACCGTGCTCAAATGACGGAATCCAAGAATGCCTAACACCTTCTCTGAGATTAACAGAATTTCTTACCCAGTCTTCTGGTTTCACGGACTTTAAAACTGAGTCAAATTTTCTGGATTTGGGATTTAAAATAAACCGGTGATTTAGAACACCAAAATAATATCCCAAGTGGCGACTCTGAAATTAAATAAATAATCTCATTTCAAATAATGTTACTTTAATCGGAAAAAATCTCATATCCTCTCGGGAAAAAGGAGGTGTGATAGCTCTGGCGACTCTATTGGGGATAAGAACCCAGAATCTCTGGTTCAGGGTTCAAGAATTCGAGCTAAGAATGACTGTTATACTTGGATACTTGTGATTGTCTGATATTACTTGTTTGAGCCTAATGTGATAAATGATATTTTTTTACCGCTTTGATATTGCTTGAACTGTATATAAAACTGTACGAAACTCTTCTTCTCTCTGAGTCTTCTAAATCTTTTGGGAAGTGCACGTTGGCGTGACTTCTTTTCTGTTAGTGTCATACCCTAATTTAGAATGAGGACCAGATAACTTACAAAGTCGGATGGCCTTTTGGTTCCCAGTACGTTGTCCCCTCTCAGCTCAAGTTGTCTGCTCGGGTAAGCTAGGTCTAGAACAATACACCCCAGGGTTCAAACCTAGAATGACATAACCTCACGTCGGATCCCTAGCAGGTACGTTTGTTTGCATCACGTGCATTTTGACTTTGGGGACTCAACACAGGGGTTAGGTTCATCTAGGACAGGTGTACCCAATTTAAAAGACCATCCTGATGCATTTTACGTGCTACTTGTGCATTTATTTATTTCGGCTTGCATGTTGATTGGCTTCTAGAATAGGGAAAGAAAATCAAAAAAAAAAAAAGAGAAAGAAAAAGAAAATCAAAAAGAAAAAATCAAGAGTGAGAGCTAGGTATTTGAAAATTTTCAAAACTCTCCCAAAATTTTCCAAAAAAAAAAGAAAGAAAATAAGCCAATTTTCTCAAAAGTCATGTTTCCCAAGTTCCGTCAAAACTGGTCGAACTATGCGGGTCTGATTCTCACCGTATGTGAGATACGTACGCAAACCTCATCGGTTCCAGCCCCAATTTTAAAAAATCCAAAGAATATTTTCCTTTAATTCCTTCTTTAGGAGTCTTTCCTTAGAAAATCTCAAATAAGAAAAAAAAATTAAACCCAAAAATATTTTCTTTGTAGAAGTTTTTCATTCGAAAAAAAAAGAAGAAAACAAATCAAATGAAAATTAAAAAAAAATTACATTTTTCTTTAGAAGTCTTTTCCTAAAATTTCAGAAAAAAAATCAAAAATCCAAAAAAATATTTCTTTCTTCTTTAGAAATCCTTCTTTCAAAACTTAAAAAAAATTCAAAACCAAAAATCCAAAAATATTTTCTTTCCTCTTTAAAAGCCTTCATTTCGAAAATTTTGAAAAGAAAAAAAAATGAAATGCAAAAATGCTTTCATGGTCTGAGATCTGATTTTCCTCTTCAAAAATGCTCCATTCCTGGATTTTCCGAACTATGCGAGATCTGATTCATGCGAACTATGCGAGATCTGATTCTTTCTGATTCTCGTTGAAAAAATTTGGAGAAACAATGTCGAAGGTGGCCATGATGTGGTATCATAACATGCCCCCGAACTCGATAGATTCATTTGCCTTGTTGGTAGACTCTTTTATGAAGGCACATGTTGGTGCCATCAAGGTTGCTACAAGAAAGTCCGATGTCTTCAAAATTAAATAAAGGGAGAACGAGATGCTAAGGGAGTTCGTATCTCGCTTTCAGATGGAGCGAATGGAATTACCACCAGTCTACGATGACTGGGCAGTGCAGGCCCACTCAGGGCTTCAACAACCGAAGCTCGATAGCTTCGAAATAGCTGGAGCAAAATTTGATTGAGTATCCCGCCGTAACTTGGGCGGACGTCCACAACAGGTACCAATCCAAAATTAGGGTCGAGGACGACCAGTTGGGAGCCCCCTCGGGTTAAGTATATCCAAGCAGGCTTTTAGCAAAAGAACCAAAAATGCGGAAAGGGAGCTGAGGCCAAACAAGGAAAGATATCAATCGTATGTCGAAGACCGAAAAAATGCTTCAAGGTGTAATATACCTCGAAATGATCGAAGAATGGACCAAGGTCAAAGCTCCTGGGGACTCATGAACAAAGCAGGGTTCGATAGGAATTCGAGGCCAGTGGATGACGCACCTCGATTGACCGAGTACAACTTCAACGTCGACGCTTCAAGCATCGTGTCGGCCATAGGCATGATCGGGGAAACCAAGTGGCCCAAGCCCATACAATCTAATCCTTCCCAAAGGAACCCCAACTTAATGTGTAAATACCATGGCACTCATGGGAACAAGACCGAGGACTGCAGACAGCTTTGAGAAGAGGTAGACCGATTGTTCAACGAAGGGCACCTTCAAGAGTTCCTCAACAACAGGGCCAAAAGTCACCTTCAAGAAAGAGATGCCAACAGAAAAAACGAACCAGAGGAGCCAAAACATATCATTCACATGATCATCGGAGGGGCCAACATCCCGCAAGGTCCCATGCTCAAGAAAACAAAAGTATCCATCATGAGGGAAAGGTGGACACGGGACTATATACCCGAGGATACCCTCGTATTCAGCGAGAAATACATCGAGGCCTTATCCAGACTCATAACGACGCACTAGTAATTTTTTTCCTTTTAAATAAGTTTCAAATTAAACGTGAGCTCGTGGATCCAGGTAGCTCGGCCAACATAATCAGGTCGAGGGTTGTGGAGCATCTTGGGCTGCTCGACCAAATCGTGCCTGCCTCTCGAGTCCTGAACGGATTCAATATGGAAAGTGAGACAATGAAGGGGGAAATCATCCTCCCAGTCAACGTGGCCGGTACGATTCAAGATACCAAGTTCCATGTCATCGAAGGTGATATGAGATACAATTCCCTACTCGGGATGCCATGGATTCATAGGATGAGAGTGGTGCCATCAACTCTTCATCAAATAATGAAGTTCCTAATAAAGGACAGTGTAAAAAAATGGTGTATGGAGAGCAGCGTGCAGCAAAGGAGATGTTTGTTGTACATAACATGGCACCAGCACCGACCCCTTCTACCTCAGAGAAGTCCAAAGACAAGCGGATAGCCAAATAGCAACCGCAGCGTGCACCCCCCGAGGAACGGGGAGATTGGTGGGAAGGAACGGGGAGTTGTTCAAGAATGATGAAGTCAACAGTTGAAGAGCTTTAACAAGCATCAGTCCGAGTGGACGAGTAAAGCATGCATTCAAAAACAAGGTAACAAAATTTTCTCAAAAGACCCATTCCCATTTCCCAATATCGATCGCTTGATCGATGCCATGGCCTGCCATTGAGATCATTACCTTTCTCGATGCTCATCCCGGGTACAATCAAATTCGAATGAACCCGGAGGACCAGAAAAAGACTTTGTCCATCATGAAGTATGGTTCATATTCTTATAATGTAATGCCCTTCGGGCTAAATAACACGGAAGCCGCATAAAACGGATAATGAGATATTCGAACACCAAATAGGTAAACCTATGGAATTTTACGTTGATGGCATGCTAGTTAAGTCCCTTCATGCAGAGTACCATTTGACTCCTTTGCAGGTAGCATTCGACATCCCCAAAGGGTATAACATGAAGCACGACTCCTGGTGTCGATTCGGATAAGTTCTCAAGTTTCATGGTGTCGGGCAGAAGAATCGAGAAATATCTCGATAAAATCAAGGCCACCGAGAGCTCAAGCCTCCGCTACTTCGGAATTGGGGACATAATCCTGAGGAAAATCACTTTCAACGCTCGAAACCCGAACGAACGAATAAAGGGCCATACCACTTCCTCAAAAGTAATAGGCAAAAGGCCCTTCAAACCTAACGCAGTGGAAGGCAAACGGCTGCCAACCAACTGGAACATATTAATGCCTAAGCGCTATCATCGCTAAGGTATAACCTTATCCCTTTTAGTTTTATTTTATACTAACTCGTTGCAGGTGCTCGATCAAGAGGAATCGAAGCGCCTTCCAGCTCGAAGATCCTGGGTTTTAAAGAATGTGTTGCACTTTTTTTCCCTTAGATCGGGTTTTATCCCAAACGGGTTTTACCGGAAAGGATTTTAGCGAGGCGACACTTATATGCTACCTAAGGAAAACTCGAAAAATATCCAACGCTTCTTTCCAATCAACCTCAAATACTGGGGGGCATCCCCTCGAAGGATATCTTTTCGAAGGAATAAAGTTATTACTAAGAAGTACTCGATAGGAGAGTGATGTATTGGCCAAACGGTCAAATGAACCGTGTCCATGTAAAATAATCGAACCTCTGAACATGTGCACACATATCAAGTAATCGAAGAAGCCTCTTTGCTCACCAAAATGCTTCGTGCCTCAAATAAGTTTATTACTTTCACGTAAAATGGCTCGGGGCCCAAACACTCTCGAACACTCGGGGACTATCACCAACAGCCAGCTCATCGAGTCATCAAAGACTCGAACTCATAAGACCTCAATGAGGCAACCTCGAGCTAGTAAGCCCTCGACGAGGCAACATCGAACCTGTAAGAACTCAACGAGGCATGACCAAATTTACAAGAACTTAAAAAGTCATAACCCCGATATTACGGCCAAGGCTATATATTCTAAACTTGTAAGACCCCTAAAAAGAGACGTCTGACCACCGCCATAAAACTAAAGGCCTTCAAAATACTTCGAAAATACTTTGAAAAGAACCAGTTAATCAGGTTACCCTCGGCATAAGCAAAGGAGCTTCGATAATATCAGCTCCAAACAATGAAAAGGCTTCGAAACAATCAGCCTTCAACAAAAAAGGCTTCAAAACATCAGCCTTCGAGAAAACCTCACAAGGTACTCACTTATCGTCGCATATCGACTTATATTCGAGGTTCTTATTCAAACCATCAAATAGTCGGACGAACAAACAACATGCCAAGGCATGACCAAAACTTTAAAAGTCTTTAGCCGAAATGGGGGAAACTATAGCCATATTAGAGGTCGAATCGACCCAATCTAAAGAGCCTAAGGGCCAATTTGTAAAACCTCAATGAGGAAACACCACACTTGTAAAACCTTAAAAGGGCACAACCCCGATATCAAGGCCAAGGCCATAATATCGAACTTATAAGACCCCTAAAAGGGCATACCCTCGATATGAAGGCCGAGGTCATCGTCGTTGCCGAGGTCATGTCACTCGGGGACTAATAATAAGACCTCGATGAAGCAAAATTGAGCTTATAAGACCTCAACGACAAGCATCAAAATTCAAACCACAAAAGCAGAGACAAAGACAAGACGAAAGATCTCTTTATATAAATGATGGTACAAAGGTACATTTACAACACTCCCCCAGGGAGCCTTTTACCGAAAGAAGACCTAGTCTTCCCCCTCGGGGACTTGCCTTCATCAACCCCCTCGGGACTAGCATCTTCGCCAGCTCCTTCCTCTTCGTCTTCAACATCAGCTTCATCATTGGTAGAAAGGAGCAACTTGGCATTAATCTCGTCCGCGTTAGCCTGCTCTATCTATTCCGAGAGATCAAAGCCCCTATCATGAATCTCCTCGAGGGTCTCCCTCCGAGATCTACATCGGGCATACCCATTACTTCTTCTCTCTCGATCGGAAGCCTCCCGCGACTTCATCCGAGCGTTAGTAGCATATTTTAAGTAGATAGTCACCCTCTTATAAGCCTTTACTCGAACCTCTACAGCTTCGGCTCAAGCCTCTACGAATCCGACCTTCATCTTCAAAAGATCTATTTCAAGCTTAGAAATCCTACTAGTCTGTACCGAGTTGCTTTCTCGAGCACTACGAAGTCATATCTCGAGGGAGGAGACCTTAGACAAAGCGCTCCTTTTTTCTGAAACATGAACATCTATCTATGCCTTCAACTCATTGCATTCAGAATTAACCTGGTTGACTTCACCCTAAAGGCGCTCCAGCGTCTCTGTCTTTCTCTGCAACTGAGATACTGAAATGTTAGTTTCCGAAGATGGGAGAAGAAACCTGTATTCCCTCAAAATAGAGGTTACCTATTTCTCGAGGTTTCCTTCATAATCATGACTTCGGTTCAACTCTGATCGAAGGTGTATCATCTCTCTTGCCTTCTATTAAAGGCTTTACGCAACTTAGCCTCACATCGAAGCAGCTCAGACTTGAGCTTATCAAAGGCCTATGAGAAAGAAGGTTCGGTTAAAAAGAAGAAAGTACAAAGTTGAAAAAGTTATAACGACTTCAAAACTCACCATTAAGCTTCCTCGAAGGTCGATTTCGCATCTACCGGCTCGGTCTCATCGGCCCCCGTAGAGCAACCCGAGGCATTCTAATTGGGCAGAGGCATGATGAAGCCCATCTCGCTCGGGGTACTTCCCCACGTCTGAGAACCAGCTGCCAAATCAGGTAATGAAGGGCCTTCGCCCCCCCCCCCTCTTGTGGAATCTCTCCCTCGAGTCTAGGGGCCTCGAGCCCTGTAGGCTCAACAGCCTCGGGAGGGCTCCTAAGTTGATCCATTAATGTAGAATCATCCTCTCCAGGCGCATTGATGTCCACGGAACGACCAATAGATATGAAATCTTCGTAAACGACAACGCCCTCCTCGCATCCCGGGGCGGGTCCTGCTTTGCTATGAAAATCCTCGTCTTCCGAGTATCTTTTTCTTTTATTATCCTTCCTTCTCTCAGAAGTCGAAGGCCCTTCCTCCTCCTCTAAAGGGGACGGTCTCACCTCAGAAAACTCACCAATGACTGCAACAAAGAAATTAGTGTGCATACAGGAAAGTACTCCTCGAGAGAAAGACTACACAACACATACCATGATGTTTCGCTTCCCATATGACCTTCGGCAAATCTCGTCACTTGCTTTCGTCGTAGGTCAGGGAAGCTGCCAATTTGCGAGCCCAATCCGTAAGATCGGGAACCTCAGTTGGCATCCACAGGACCGCAGCAGAGAAGAAAAAGGAAGCATTCTTACGGAGTCTGGCTCCACCGAGAGCAAAAATAATAAAGTACAGCATATTACTTACATTTGAAATTCCATTTCTTGGGGAATGGCAGTAACTCTTCGGGAATGATGTCAGTTGTCCTTGCTCGAACAAACCGACTCATCCACCCTCGATCCTTGTCCTCATCATCACTGGCAATAAAGGGCTTGGTGGATCAACGTCGTAGTGTAATGAGACCTTGGTAATGAATAGGCCGATACAACCTCATGAGGTGACCAAGAGTGAACTCGAGCTCGGCCCTTTCAGCGAAAAATCTCATCATCAGCACGATCCGCCAGAAATACGCATGGATCTGAGCCAAGGTAACTCGATACCTTTGATAGAACTCGAGCACGAGTTGATCAATAGGACTCAACATAAAAGGGTATGTGTACACGTTCAAAAACCCCTCTACGTGGGCCATAATATCCTCTTCCCGTGAGGGCATCTGCATCATTACCTTCTCCCCCCATCCGCAGTCTCTCCTCACAGCCTCGAGGTGTCTCTCTTCTATTGATCGAATGAACCTCGATGCATGTTCTTGATGGCTCGGAACATAGAGTGGTTTCTCTATCGTGAAGTCTTTCAACAAAACAAAATAATTTGAAGTTAGCTCGCCTAACGCTGGCGGTGTACCACCGGCCGGGCAGGAAGCAGAGATGGGACTTCCCTCTTTCTGGTGGAGCGGATTTGGGCATGGTAGCCATGATTCCTTCCAAATAAGAAAGGGAAGATGAAAACACAGGCGAAAGCTTTGATCTGATGTGGCACTAGAACTAGCGCAAAAAAGGAACTCTATAGAGAAAGGTAGTTGCGCAAAGCGGAAAAGCCCTCAATGAAAATAAAGCAAGTATATTAAGAAGAGCGGCGACTATTCATGCTATCCTTGTGCCGCTTCAGCTCAAGAATCTCGGCATCTTTGGCCGCAATCTCTTCTTGAAGCTGCCCCGCTAGGGTATCCTTTCACTCAATCTGCAAGTGCCGAGTCAAGGTAATAAACACCAAGTTATGAAAACAAAGGGAAAGCTTACAAATTCCAAACTACCTGCTCGACGAAGATGGCCCGCTCTTGGAGCATTTTCTCCGAGCTCGCTCGAAGGTTGTTTAGTTCCTCCTCTCTTTGGGTGTATAGAGTTTTAAGCTTGTTCGACTCCGAAGTGAGCTTCTCAAACTCCTTCTCACGATGAGTCAGTTCAGCTCGTAACTTAGAGAAGGCTTGGTCGTACAACAACATGACCTATAGCACGAAGGAAAGAAGTTAGAAAAACAAGGATCAAAACTCAAGGCACAAAGGCTGTGTCAAAAATCACCTGTTTTTGGAGTTTCGCAGCCTCCTCGAGAATGACAGGGGCATCGAGAACATCCTATTCAACACCAGTAAAAAAAAATCTCCAAATGCATCATTCTCTCCTTGGGACGCCCTATATCGGGAGTCTCCCTGTTCTAGGCGTCCCGTATTTGCCCTGGGGAAAACAAGGGGACTGATTGAATATCGCCTATGGAATAAACCTCTATTGGGGCTTCCTCTCGCCCTCGAAGAGTCTCAGAGTTGGGTCCTCCAAATTCGCCAACCAAGTGCTCATCGGCACAAGTTGTATCTTGTTCAATGGTTGGCTCGGGGACTGCATACAAACCCTCCTCGAGTGTCTCCTCAATTAGAGGTGGGACCGCATCGGTCACCTCTGACTCAGCAGTCTTCTGCCCAGCAACCTTACAAGCATCAGCGCTTCGTTTTGTCCTAAGTACTAGTGGGCAGCCGTCATCGCCTTCGTCTTCAGCATGAGTACCCTCAGCAGTTGCCGAAGTTAAGACCCTTGCATCGGCCCTAGGATTTCGAGCCTTAGTTCTCTTTGGTTTCGGGGACTCTGCGGTGTCTCCTTCTTTCTCTTTTTGTCTTTGGCGGGTTTTTGGATCTCCTCTTCGCCAGGAGGAGGCGGTCTCATTGAAACGGCTTCCCCGAGGCCTACACCAGCATGATATATCAAACATACCGCCAAGAAATATATTTATAAAGAATTTAGAAGTGATAGCGGTAAGGGCGTACCATGATTTTTGGCCTCCCATCGAGTCTTGGACAAATCACGCCAAACGCGCTTGTCATATGAAGAGGTGGAGTCTAAGAGTTTAACAGCCCGGGAGGTCCTTGACCGCGTCTGGGAACCACACGGTGGCTACGTAACCAGAAAAGAATAAATTCAGAAAGAAAGGAATTAGTTCAAAAGAGGAAAAAAGGGCATTCAGATGATAAAACACGTTCGGTGTAACAACACTTACGTCTCATGTTCCATTCCTTAGGGAATGGCATCTTCTAGGCAGGGATGAGGTCTGAAGTCCTGACTCGAACGAAGCGGCTCATCCACCCCCGGTCTTTATCTTCGTCGATGTTGGCAAAAATGCTTTGGTAGATCGACGTTGTAGTTTGACTAGGCCCCCTCGATAGATACGAGGGCTATACAATCTAATTAGATGATCAAGGGTGAAAGGCATCTCCTCGACCATGTTCGAGAAGTATCTGATCAAATAGACAATTCTCCAAAAAGAGAGATCAATTTGACGAAGCGTCACTCGATATTTTCGACAAAAATCGAGGATCACCGGGTCTATCGATAGAGAAGAAGAATCTACAGGACCTAAGGTAAAGGGATACGTATATACGCTGAGGAAATCATCTTTGTGTGTAGTTATATCCTCTTCTGATGAAGGGATCTCTACTTGTACCGCCTCCCGCCAGTGGAAATCTATTTTCACCTTCCCTATGTCAGTTATTAGACTAATGTATCGGGACATAGACTCGCATCGGCCCGGTACCGAGGAAGGTTTATCAATTTTGAAATCGAAGGACGTCTCGAAGGGCCCAGGAATACACTCCTCAATACGGGGAGGTGCAGGTGTTTTGCTCTTAGATGAGTGTGACGAGGAAGGGGATTTCTCTTTTTGAGGGATTGTTTTAGAAGTTTTTGCCATGGTTGTGATAAAATTTCAAAGTAAGTAGAGAGAGCTGATGCATAAATGAACACGAAATGAGGTTGAAACGGAATGTTGTTGATGAAGATTAGAAGGTATGAAGATGTTGTAAAAGTGTATAAGGCAAAGAATTGAAGTATTTATAGGAACCATCTAAGCATGTTGAAGGGGTTGAAAGGGCGACCAATGACGGTTCGTGGGCTTTTCGAGAACCATGTTGACAAGACCCCTGTACAACCTTTCTGCCACATCATTTAATGATCTCACGTGGCTGACGTCACAACGAGGATAACGAAGAGGCAAGAATTTAAGATCGTTTCTTATCATTTCATTCTAAGAAACGCTGGGGACTATTTGTATACGGTCAAAATCGGGGAGTCCGATTTTGAGACCATTGTGGCACTCTGCGCCCGGCCTCGAGAAGCTCGTAACGGAGTTTGAAGTTTGATCCCAAGGTACATCCCTCGAGGGAGCATATCGAAGGTTCACTGCTGTCAACCTCGGAGCAGTACAAATCGATGACTGTCATGGAAAGGCGAGAAATTCTCAAGGACACGTGGTTAAAGCTGACCAGGTTTGCAAGAATAGTACAAGTCCGTACTGAACCATTATACAACTGTACCAATAGCATTTCCTTGTCATAATTAAACATGTACTATGTTGGGATTCTCCTTCCTATATAAAGGGGACTCATATCATTTTGTAACGCATATGAATATTCAATACAATAGAACATTCTATGCTTTTCTTGCTTAAACGTGCTCAACAATTACTCTATAGCTTTTAATTCTCTTTACTTATTGTCTTCATTTATTGCCCATCATTAGCCGTAAAAAGCTATCCCCGAGGCCCCCAATATCATTGTTTCTTCATCAGTTGCTCATTATTAACTGCCCTAGCTAGACCTCGAGCCCCCCTGTTCCAGCCAGCTCGAGGCCCAGCTTTGTGACAACATTGGTTTGCATATCTTACTTTTCTAACTCACACTTAGCAGTTCCTATCTAATAACTAGTATTAAGATAAATCACATATTTTTAGAACCACAAAATCAAGTATAATTGTTAATACAATTTTCAAGGTAAACAAGATAGTTTTTCTTTTAACTTCAGACCCGACAAGCTGAAGTTAATCGTAAAATGGATACACTTGCAAACATTTTTGTAAAGTGGATATAGATTCAATCGTGACCCCAAAATTGGGATAGATGCAAAAGCCCCTTTAAATATTAACTAGGAAGGAAAAAATTAAATATTAATTCTTTTTTCACGTTGACATCTCAAACATGTCTCTTAATTAAAGCCATTAAATTAATTTTTTCGGTGAAATTATGGGCAGTTAGCAGTATTAGTTACCAAGTACATATTCCCTTTATTAATGACCCATCCCTCCACTTAATGACCCCTCAGCTGCTAAGTTTTATTGACAAGAAGTCAATGATGAAAAGGCGGGATATTCGTAAAAATACGAAAAGTCGAATCAAACCAAAAATCGAACTAAATCTATAGAAAAATTAATATTTTGTAGGTTTGATTTGGTTTGATTTTAATTTTAAATTTTAAAAATCAATCAAATTTGATTTAGTTTTAGCTTTAATCAATAAATAAATCTCTCTCTCTCTCTCTCTCTCTCTCTCTCTCTCTATATATATATATATATATATATATATATATATATATATATATATATATATATATATATATATATATATATATATATATATATATATATATATATATATATATATTAAGTTTCTAAAATTTATGGTACATATTAGTCATTTGTAGTTCTTTGCTATTATAATAATCTAATTCTTTACTTTTACATTCTAGTTTGATTGGTATTTTTCTTTTACTAAGTACAAGAATTTATTTCATGTTAAAAATAATCGATTATTAATTGAGTATTTAAATTATTCGTCACCATTCGATTCAATTATCATCAGTATGTCTTGAAAATGATAGATTTCTCAGAGAGCAATTGATTTGACAGTGTTATGTAGAAAATGTAATCGCCAGAATATACGTTTGGTAGTGTAAGTCTCACATTTAAGAAAAAAATGATAAATAACCGAAAAAATCAAAAAATCTACAAAAACCGAATCGATAAAAACCAACGTAATTGGTTTGGTTTGGTTTGATTTCAATATTTGAAAAATCGACTTATTTAATTTAGTTTCATTTTAGATAAAAATCGACCCAAACAGAACCATGAATACGCCTAATGAAGAGTGTCCATAATCCATATATACAATATCTTTCTCCAACCAGAAACATTATCATAACCATATGAAATCCAATTGTCCATATTTCATGCAATAAATACATGAAATAGTTATACTATAATTTATTCACCGACCTGGTTAGCTTTACCAATATTTATATACGGTTAAGGCTCAAGAACAGAACGTACATTGTGGACAAAATTAGAAAGTGAAAGCTTTTGGATTTACCAGAAATAAAATGATGAAAGTTAACGTGAAACGAATGACAGAGAAAGAAGAAGAAGAAGAAGAAGAAACGTCATTTCCTGTTAGCCCTACGGGGCAGTACTTCACCAGCTCCGCATTGTCGATTTCAGTCATTTCTGTTTTGGAATCTGAAATTCCTATAGATGATTCTTGTACCATGACATTGCTTAAGGATGTTTTCCTGCCCATTAATCCTCGCTTCTCTTCTATTATGGTACGTTTTTCTTATCTGTTATGTAGATCTATAGATTACGAGTTCAAGTTGTGAAAGCAGTTATTAATGTTTGTATTTGGATAAATTATCTATATCATACGCTTTAAATGCTGTCTTTTTCCCCGACTCAACGTAAACAAGGGATACCTTGTGCAGAAGGTTGCTCTTTTCATAGTGTTAGAATGTCTTATATTAGTTGAGAGAAAGCAATCGCTGTTCTCTGGTAATATGGTCAGAGACAATTTTATCTTATGAACTACCAAAATCTGCTCTTTCTAAGCTCGGGTTTCTTGTTTTCTTTATTCTTTTCTTCCTTAATGTCTTGGAAATACTATTACTTAATAGTTTAATGCTGCAGTTTTTGTGTTAGAATAAAGATTTTTTTTTTCTTCAAGTTATAGGTTTTTGACTTTTTGTGACCTTTTCTTTGGAGTAATTATGTTGGTTATTAGTATCTGCAATATACCTTGATCATAATTAATGCGTTTATAAACGTAATCATTTAGCTAGCTAGACTTTTTAATTAGCACCACATCTTCAAGATTTTCTCTTTAAGTGCTAAACTTAAAGAAAACTACTCCCTCTATACACTTTTAGTTGTACACATTTGATATTGCACTTTCTTTTAAGAAAAAATAAATTAAGTATGTATTTTACAATTTCACCCATAATAATGATAGCATTTTCAAAGGTCTTGGAAAATTATTCTGGGGAATGAAAAATTAATGATAAAGTTAAAATAGGAAAAACTATACAAGTAAAAGTGAATATATTTTTAGTATAGTGGACAAGTAAAAGTAAAAATTACCGCTCAATTTAGCTAGACATTTTAATGCATTCTCCTTTATTGCTCTTTTAATTTTTCCTTAATTATTTTTCCGTTTGGAGTAGGTGAGAGACAAAAATGGGGTTAAACAGTGGAAGAAAGTGGAAGTGAAGTACAAAGATCACATAAATGTGCCAATTTTCGCAGAAGGAAAATCAAAAGAATTCTATGACAATTGCTTCAACGAATATTTAACCAAGATTGCAATGGAACAACTACCACAAACCAGACCATTATGGGAAATTCATTTATTCAAATACCCAACAAGCAAATCAGCTGGAAATTTAGTATTTAAACTTCATCATTCACTTGGAGATGGATTTTCTTTAATGGGAGCACTTCTTTCTTGCTTACAAAGAGCTGATAATCCTTCACTTCCCTTAACATTTCCAGCATTTAATAGTAATCCAAATTCTGGAAATGATTATAAGAAGAAGCTTTGTACAAATGTGGCTCAAATGGTATCTGGGGTTGTTAATACTTTCTTGGATTTTGGTTGGAGTTTATTGAAGAGCACTTCACTTGAAGATGAGAGGACTCCAATTAGGTCTGGGGATGAAGGTGTGGAATTTCGACCTATTGATATTAGTACAATGGATTTCTCTCTTGATCATCTCAAACAAATTAAGACTAATCTTAAAGTGGTAAGTCGTTTTCTTTATATTTAATTTAATGTATCTTTCTTAAATTTATTATTGATATGCTACTTGGTGCATTCTTGATTATTTGATTCAGAAAAATCTTTTTGTTTCTGAAAAATGAGTTGATCAAAAGATTGATGATGACACCGATAAGTTAGGTTGTGAAATCACATGTCTATCTTTAATTTATAAAGCGTTGAAATAACTGCTCTTTTTTCTTTTTTCTTTTTTGGTGTCTTCCTTATGATTGTATTACATTAACCAGTGTAGTGAATGTTTATATAATTGTTGTGATTTAACTTGTTATAATAAATTAATTATTATATTCTCTAGGTTCTCAAATTATGCTTATAATAATAGGCAATTACTATGGAATTTAGTTCTATATATATATTGATAGTCTTCTTTAGGGGTGTTCAAACCGAACCAGAAAACCGCACCAAACCAAATCGATTAGAAAACCCGACTAGGTTTGATTTGATTTGGTTTGGTTTGGTATTGAATAAAAAATTCCGAACCAAACCGATATATAAATATCTCTATATATATTTTAAGACTTTATATAGATTTTTCTTTAAAAATATAAAAATATTTGGCATCCTCTCATTTGTTAACCTTGAAAGCGTATATTGACGAAAATTATTGATGAACGACTAAGAAAATAATTATAATGTGTTACTAACAAAATTCTCCCATTGGAATATTTTAATAGATCATATGTTTGTCAATTTTTTCAATATTTACTAAACATATATTCATTTATAAAAACTTTATCTATAACTTTAACAAAGTAAAATTCGAATAATATTCATGTAACATAAAAATCCAAAAACCTGAAAAACCTTACGAATCGAACCAATCCAAACTGATATAATTAATTTGGTTTGATTTTGATAAAAACCGAACCAACCCGCTCCAGGTACACCCCTACTCTTCTTAGTTGAAAGTGGTAGTTGCAATAGAAAGTTTAACTTTTAATACCTCCAAGTTCTCAATTCATAAAAGAGGAATAGCTGGGTGATGGAAACTAGCTAGTGATAGTATTGCCCTATCAGTTATTGGCCACCAAAATAAGAGCTTTAATATTTAGAATGAGGCATCAACCATTATTTCTCACCTTTTCTAAGCGTTTGAGTTATGGACATTACTTTATCTTTTTTTAATTAAAATATAATGCTTGTTTCCCGGTCAGCTACTCTATCTACAGCGTGACTATTTAACCGAGTATGTACCAAAGTCGGAGAGGTTATAGGTTCTGATTTTATCATCGAATTCTAGCTTGTTTTAGTTAGTGGATTTTTATATATTTAATAGATTTTCTAAAATAAATATAGAATTTAAGTAAAAGTTATTGGGTTCATCCAAACCCGTATACTATACTACCTCCGCCTCTAGTACTTATTGTCTCCTATTACCTACAATGGTGGAGGCAAGATCTCCGCGAAGGGGGTTCAAAGAGAAAAAAGTTTTAAAAAATATAACTAGTGAGAGTTGAACCTATCAACTTACAAAAGTTTTGAACTCCTTTGACCACTAAGCTACACTTTTGAGTTGTGTTAGGAGAATTTAAAACTTAATATATAAAGTAATAGAGATAAAAATATATTCTGACTTAAATATACAATATAATTTTTTGACGAAGGGAGTTCACCCGAACCCGAACCCCGTTCTGTCCCTAAATCCGCCCCTCATGCCACCTTATGGGACATTACTTTTATCTTTTTAAGGAGAATACATTTTAGGTAACTTCATCGAACTTTCCTCGCCTAGCATTCTTGCCTGCTAAGAGAATTAATTTTACGATGTGGTAGCCTGCTTGATTGAAGCTTTCCTCGAAAAAGCAATTTTTACTTGAAAGGAAATATGGCATTTAAGTTGCGCAGTGTGACCTGAAAATGGAGATATTCAATTCCATAACAACTTCCATGACTGACATTAACTCAATTCTTTCTTTAGTTGTTGCTCATCTTTAATGTCATCACAATGAGGTGCGCACCAATACTACTCCCTCCATTTACTTTTACTTGTCTGGATTATGTACACCTCTTAAAAAATAATAAATTAAGTGCATAATTTACCATGATACGCATATTAATTGATATAATTTTTTAATGAATTTGAGAAAATAATTTGAAATGAACAATTAATACTGTGAGTATATCAGGAAAAAAAAAATTGTCTTTTGTTGATACGCTAAAAGACAAGCAAAAGTAAAAATTTATTTTTGAAATATTTGACAAGTAAATTGAAGGGAAGGATAGTATGATCATCTAAATTTGGAAAGAATTTAAATCATGAGCACTGATAGTTATGCATTTTATATCATTAGGTAATATTTTTTTTTTTATCTACAACAATATGTTACTTTCTCTGTTTTAATTTATGTTAACTTGTTAGATTGGATACGGGGTTTAAAAAAAATGAAGATTTTTGGAATTTGTGATCATAAACAAGTCAAAAAAGGATATAGAGTATTTGTGTGGTTATAAAAGGTTCTCATTAAGGTAGAATTGTAAGTTTAAGTTAAATTGTTTCCAAATTTTAAAATGGGACATTCTTTTTGGAACGAACAAAAAAAAATAGATTCACATAAACTGAAACGGAGGGAGTACTCAACAAAGTGGCTTATAGTTTAGTGGTGAGAATGCCACGTTGTGGCCGTAGAGAGTTGGGCTTGAATCCCAGCAGCCACAAAATTTTCCTTGTGCCGAGACTTATCGGAAAAAACCTCTCAATCAGTGTACACACTATCCTTCACAGACTCTACTTATGGGATTATACCTAAATCTTTTACAATGTTACAATGTTAGAATTAGTAACTTCGAAATAAGAAAAATAAACTTTTGCAACATGTAGATTGGGCTGACCATATTAAATATTATTTACATTATCAATGAATATTGGGAATTTTGCTTTTTAAAATATATGATTTATTTATTGGATTTTTATATAAATAGCCGGTAAAATTCATTGTTGATTTTTTTAGCTGGTATTTATAGATTATACACTGTTTTAACATTATACACATATTATACATAGAGTACATATCTGCCGCCTATTTTTAATTTAAGCGTTGGGTGAGCGCCTATTTAGATTAATTCTTCAATATCTTTTTGTTGACAGACTATCAATGACGTTATATGTGGAGTATTGTTCTTGGGAGTAAGATTATACATGGAAGAAATGAAGTATGAGCAGAAAAATGCAAATTCAACAGCATTGGTGCTACTCAATACTAGAAATATTGCAGGATACAAATCAGTAAAAGAGATGTTGCAGCCAAGCAATGAATCCAAATGGGGAAACCAATTTGCATTTTTACATGTATCAGTTCCAAAGCTTGATAAAGGAGAGTTCTCATTTAATCCTCTTAGCTTTGTGTTTAAAGCACAAGATGTTATCAAGAGAAAAAGAAACTCTGCTGCTGTTATTCTTACCGGCAAATTGCTTGATACTCTGCAAAAATACAGAGGCCCTGAGGTGAACTTTCCTTCTAATTGATTGACTTTTTCTTCGTAGCCTTGACGTAACTGGTAAAGTTGTTGTCATGTGACCAGGAGGTCATAGGTTTGAGCCGTGAAAACAGCCTCTTCCAGAAATACAAGATAAGGCTGTGTACAATAGACCCTTGTGGTCCGGCTCTTCCCCTGATCCCGTTGTATCCGTCTCATAGCGGGAGCTTAGTACACCGTGCTATCCTAATATGATGTTCACACAGTATGGATCTACCTCGATCATTAATCCAGTAGGTACTTGCTACCTTCTATAAGTAGAGGGTATCGAGTAACTTTAATGGCTTAAATTTTTTGACGAGATGGTCCGGGGAAGAAATGGAAGGGGAGCCTTGGGGTAACAGTAAAGTTGTCTCCGTGTTGCCTATTGGTCCCGGGTTTAAGCTGTAGAAGAAGTCATTAATATTTGCATTAGGGTAGACTTTCTACATTATACCCCTTGAGGTGCGGCTCTTCCTTGGACCCTACGTGAACAGAGAATATCTTGTGTATCGAACTACCCATTTTGTTAGGGAAAGAAATCACCCGATTTTCTTTTACTTCTGCTGATATTTGAACTCTGATCTCCCTTGATTTTCGTCCTACTTCATTAACTAGTAGGCCATGTTTTTATAGTGCAAACTTTTGCCTAGTTTTATTTTCCAAAATTTTTGAGCTAGACGTGGGGAAAAGAATAAACAGTAACACAATTTTTTTTACTTTTGGATTGTTGGTTTTATGTTGTAGACAACGGCAAAATACATCCACAGCACGTTAAAGAACTCAAGCATGACAATATCAAACATGATTGGGCCAATGGAACAAATGGCTTTGGCAAATCATCCATGTAAAGGCTTGTATTTCATGGTTGTTGGTGTTCCTGAGGTATAATACATTACTTCCTTGCCATTTCACTACGTCGTTTAATAAATTTTTTATACTATCAAGACAATTTAACTCGCTATAGTAAATTACTCGACTTATGCTCAAATTACTAATTCTAGTTATTATGTTACGTGCAATTACCTTTTAAGCGGCCTGATACTGTACAATATTTTTACGCTTATGAAATTTGACTGATTGCAGAGTTTAACAATAACAATGATGAGCTACATGGGAAGGTTAAGGGTGGCAGTGGGAACAGAGAAGGGACTCGTTGATCCTCACAAGTTCAAGTCTAGCATTGAGAATGCATTTGATAGGATTTTCAAAGCTGCTGTCCCTTCTAAACCTGCAAATTAATCCATAAAACTGTTGTTACGTTTTTGTTCTTCTTCCTATATTGTGTGGACTCTCCAAAATGCTGCTATATAATGTCGGATCTTTCAATAATACACTACTTTTGGAAGATCTGACACGCACACATTTCCAAAGAGTCAAGGCTCTTTCTTCATTCTCTGCTTTTCAGAAGAAACAGTCATGAGCTTATCTGATTCATAATTTATGTTTTAAGCATTTTAAATTGCTCTATGTAGCTTTACAGGCATCATGCATTCATTTTTTAACGCTGTAATTTTCTTTTCCTTCTATTTGTATTCTTTTATCTTAAATAAAAAAAACGATTGATATATGCATACAGAGTTTTCCTTTCTTTCTTTTTTTAGAGTTATTCATATCACATTTTCGGCTATAATCTTGGAGCACAAATAAAATCTCACGAAAGTACTACCTTAAAAAATTTTAATACGTTTTTTGTTCTTCCAAATAATATCCATTTTCCCTCAAACTTACGAAGTAGATCACTTATCCAAGAAAATGCTCTGACTTCTCTCTAATCTTATCAACAACACTTACTCCACATATCAATCAAACCACAGCCTATGCAATCTGTGAAAACATAATAAAAGGCACTGCAGCAAAATCGCAGGTCATGATGGACAACAACACCGCAATCAATGAAGAAGAAGACCTCCTTTCACGCGGTACACACAGACCTTTTATGGAAACAAATTAGAAGGATACGACAACCAACAAACAAACTTTTATTCCCATGAATTTTGGTTGTACACTTTTTAGTACACTTACCTTAGAAGAAGAAAAAGATAACCCCTCAAATCACTCGAACTTCATACCCATCGCAGCTGAGGACAAAATCAGACTATATAAACCATGGTAACAGTCCATAATCGTTAAACTACCGGGGAAATGTATGGGGTACAACTTGCTGCGAACCATGATCCAAAAAATCTGGAACATGAACTCATCTGAGCCCCTAAACTTAATTGACCTAGGCAATGATTACTACCTTATAAAGATCTCTTCCACCGACCACTACCTAGGAATCAACCACGTACCTTGATTTATTGGATCACGGTACCTTACGGCCAAGAAATGGACACCAAAATTCCACCCAAACGCAAACCACATCAATGTTTCCACTATCTAGAACGTCTTCAAGAGTGTAATAACCAGTATTTTTTTTATACACTTGTTAATTGTGAGACTAGAGAATTAATTTTATTTGTAGATATCGAGTC